>APFE030950209.1:16037-70277 GCA_000404065.3 Pinus taeda | reverse complement strand
GAAACATCTAGCGAACATAATTGTGCAATTACACCTCTTTGTTCCTTTTTTAGAAGCTTTGTCATACCATTAGAGCTGATTATCTTTCCTGGTTTCCCTGCAATACCCCTTAATCAAACTTCCTTTCTTCCATAGAAAATTTGATGAAAAGTTCTTGAAAATTAAAAGCTATTGTACCCAAGGATTGTAGCCATTGGACTCCTAGTACAACATCAGCACCTCCCATTGGAATGGAAAGCATTGGGCTAGTCAATACATATTCTCCCATGGATAGCTTGAAATTATGGCATTTTCCAGAGCAATTTATTGTTCCTCCATTTGCAATCATCACTTGACACTCTAGTGCTGGATATAGGAAGCAATTCAATTATTTTGCTACCTTAGCAATGATAAATTGTGGGGTATTCCTGAATCAATCAACACTATTTACACAGTTTTTCTTCTTGATTTGTCCTTCTATCTTGATGGTTTGAGGAGTGGTAATTCTAGCCAATGCATTACAAGATATGGTCGGATTCATTTCTTCTTTATCTAGGCTTTGTTCTTGGAGTATATCCTCTTATTTTGACCTTTATTACTCCTTTTCTTCTTCCTCTCACAATCTATGTAGAATAATTTCTTCTCAGCACACTTATGACCTTTAGTGTATTTTCTATCACAACTGTAACAAAGCCCTTTTGCTCTTTTTTCTTCCAATTGTTGTGGTGTCAACCTTATAGGTTGTGGAATACTAGCAGCAACACCACTTCTGTCTTTATAGATGTGAGTGGTATGCTTCCTGGTTGCCATATTTTTGCTTTCCATTTTTCTTGCTAACCTGAATGCCTTCTCTAATGAATCAGGTTCCCAAAGGCAAACATCATGTTGGATATTACCCTTTAAAGTCCCTATGAACACATCAATCCTATGCTCCTTTGGAATATTTTTTTACCCTTATGTTCAATTTTTGGAACTCCTCAATGTGCTCCATTATTGAACCCTTTTGTTTGAGACTTATCAATTGGCTAAAAAAAGTGTTGCTTTTTGTATCCTCATAATGTGCTGTAAATTCTTCTGTAAAAATTGCCCAAGTGATAATTTGTTTACGAGAGAAAATCCATTGATACCATACAAACTGATTTGGTTCCAAATATAAAGTTGCAATACTTACCTTTTATGTGTTTTGCACATTATTGAAATTGAAAAATTGCTCCATCTGTAATATCCATGTTGTGGGATCCTTGTTATCAAACTTCCTCATATCGATTTTTGGAACATGGTGGGTCTTGAATCCAACATTAGAGTCTATGAAATCATGATTAAAATTTCTTTTGTTCACATCATGAGTTTCCTTTACTACCCTTTCACCATTAGTAAGTATTTCTTGTAGAAAATTTGTCAAATCTGTCTTCAAATCTGCCATTCCTGTCTTCAAATTTGTGTTCAAATCTATCTTCAAATTGTCCATCTTAGCTTCCATGCCATTCATCTTAGCTTCCACGCCATTTATCTTAGCTTCTGTTAGCTTTTGTGAGAGTGACATTTGTTGCACTTGGTCTTGTAATTTTGATATATCATGTAGCATTTCTTCCTCTTCTTCATGAGTCATGCTAAAGATTTCAGGTTTCTTACTAGGTGTTTGCATTTTATTTCCTCGGGATATCAGTTACTGATAATAATGCTCTACTATGCCCTTTGAATTCCTTCAAAATAAATTTTCAAACCAAGCTTAAGCAAGAATTTAAAAAAATCTACACACCTTTTTCACTTTGTAGGAGCTCGATATGCCTCTGATGTATCTCTGTAATTTTAGATCATCCAGTTTTGAAATTACGACCTGCAGTAGCCCTCTGTGTCCTCTTTCCAATGCCACTAGTCTGATCCAAATTGGATTCTCCAAGGAAGAGTTATGCCAAATCTCCCACAGTGACCTAATTATAGACTAGTTCAGTAGAGCGAAAATGTACGATGTGCCACGTGTCCCTGTTTCGACCTTTTCCTCTGAAAAACATATACAAGAAACTACAGTCCATCCTCTTTCTATACCTTCTTACAAAATTTCAATCCGATGCTCAGAGAGAAAGTTATGATGATTTTCCGCAGGTCACTTGTTTGGAATGTAATTCAGGGGTCTGCAAAAAGACCAACTTCCTCAGATCATATCTCCGCAAATATAGCGCGAAAAGTCTGAAATTTGGACCCGAGGTTCAGTGCGATTTCTTATCAAATAGGTTTTTTTTTTCTCTTCTGAAACGTTGCAGAAAAAAAAATAAAAATTTATAGCGAAAATGCCATGATGACCTAGTTGGAGCAGCGAAACCCTAGAATCCAAAAGCTCTGATACCAAATGTTATGAAACCAACTCACAAAAAGATGGAAAAGATAGTTGAGCGCCTTAGAATTCAGAATTTTCAAGGGGGAAACCTCCTTTACATTACACAAATGAACAATTCTTGGATGATTCAAATGACAAAACCTCCTTTCTATATATAGGAGTCTAAGGAGTCACAATATAACCCAACCAACCTAATAATAATAATATAAATGCACAAAAATAACAATAGAGGGATTATATGGGGCACAGTAATAACAATATGGGGACAATAGGGGCACAACAATATTAATAAGGGAGACAACTACAATAGTAATGGGGTAATCACTAGTATTATAGGGACCTAACAGAGACAACCTTTGTCACAATGCGACATTGGACCATGGTTGACCATGATTGATTTTGATATTGAGAAAAGCTTATTATAAACCCAAGGTATATAAACCCTAAGAAAAATATTATAAAACTCAAAATAAACATGGTTGACCATGGTTGACCACAAATAATTTTCATATTGACACAATCTTTGTCACAATGTGACGCTGGGCAATGGTTGACCATGATTGATTTTCATATTGACACAAGCTTTGGCACAATGCAACATTGGAAAATGGTTGACCATGGTTGACCATGGTTGATTTTCATGTTGAGGCAATCTTTGTCACAATACGATGTTGGACCATGGTTGACCATGGTTGATTTTGATATTGAGACAACCATTGTCACAATACGATGTTGGACCATGGTTGACCATGATTTAGTTTATAAAACATGGTTGACCATGGTTTACCATGATCAATATTACAAACCCAAAGGAATAATAAACCCTAGGGATCAATATTATAAACCCAAGGGAATAATAAACCCTAGGGATTAATACTAAAAACCCAATGGATTAAAAACCTAAGGGAATAATATTAAACCCTAGGAATATGAACCCTTAGATTAATAAACCCAAGGGATAGAAATTATAAACCCAGGGGAATAATAAACCTAAGGGATAACTATTATAAACCCAAGGTATATAAACCCTAAGATAAATATTATAAACCCTAAAATAAACATGGTTAACCATGGTTGATTTCCATATTAAGACAATCCTTGTCATAATGCAAAGCTGGACTATGGTTGACAATGCTTGACCAAGATTGATTTTCATATCAAGACAATCTTGTCACAATGTGATGTTGGACCACAATTGACCGTGGTTGATTTTCATATTGAGACAATCATTTTCACAATGCGACATTCAATCATGGTTGACCATGGTTGGCTATGATTGACCTTTGTTGACCATGATTGATATTATTAACCCAAGGGAATAATAAACCCAAGTGATTGATATTATAAACCCAAGGTATTAATACTAAAACCCAAGGGATTATGAACCCAAGGGAATAATATTAACCCAAGGGACTAATATTTTAAGTGAAACGTATATAAACCCTAAGATAAATATTATAAACACTAAATAAACATGGTTGACCAAGTTTGACCATGGTTGATTTCCATATTGAGACAATCCTTGTCACAATGTGATGTTGGACCATGGTTAACCATGCTCTTACCTTGCTTGATTTTCATATCAAGAGAATATTTCTCAAAATGTGACATTTGACCATGGTTGACCATGCTTAACCATACTTGATTTTCATATCAAGAGAATATTTGTCAGAATGGGACATTCGACCATGCTTGACCATGATTATCATATTGAAACAATATTTTTCATAATACGGCATTGGACCATGGATAGGACAATGATTGATTTTCATATTGAGACAATCTTTGTCACAATGCGACATAGGAGCATCACTAGCCATGATTAACCATGATTGATTTTATAAAATATGGTTGATGGTGGTTGACCATGATTGAATTTATAAAACATGGTTGACCATGATTGATATTACAACCCAAGGGAATAATAAACCCTAGGGATTAATACTAAAAACCCAAGGGGTTATAAACCTAAGGGAATAATATTAAACCCTAGGAATATGAACCATCAGATTAAAAAACCCAAGGGATAAAAAATTATAAACCCAAGGTATATAAACACTACGATAAATATTTTAAACCCTAAAATAAACATGGTTGACCATGGTGGGTTTCCATATTGAGAAAATTCTTGTCATAATGCAACGTTGGACCATGGTTGACCAAGATTGATTTTCATATCGAGACAATCTTGTCACAATGCCACATTGGACCAGGATTGACCATGGTTCATTTTCATATTGAGACAATCATTTTCACAATGTGACATTCAACCATGGTTGACTATAGTTGGCTACGATTGACCACGTTTGACCATGCTTGATATTATAAACCCAAGGTATTGATATTATAAACCCAAGGGAGTAATATTAAACTCAAGGGACTAATATTTTTAATGCAACATATATAAACTCTAAGATAAATATTATAAACACTAAAATAAACATGGTTGACCATGGTTGATTTCCATATTGAGATAATCCTTGTCACAATGCGACATTGGACAATGGTTGACCATGTTTAACTGTGATTGATTTTCATATGAATATAATGTTTGTCATAATGCGACATTCAACAATGCTTGACCATGATTATGATATTGAAACAATATTTTTCATAATGTGACATTGGACCATGGTTGAGACAATGATCGATTTTCATATTAAGACAATGTTTTTCACAATGCAACGTAGGAGCATTGCAAATCATGATTACCCATGGTTGAGCATGATTGATTTTATACACCTAAGGGAATAATATTAAACCTTAGGAATATGAACCCTTAGATTGATAAATCCAAGGGATTGATATTAAAAGCCAAAGGATAAAAAGTTATAAACCTAAGGTATATAAACATTAAGATAAATATTCTAAACCCTAAAATAAACATGGTTAACCATGATTGACCATGGTGGATTTCCATATTGAGAAAATCCTTGTCACAATGCAACGTTGGACCATGGTTGACCATGATTGATTTTCATATCGAGACAATCTTTGTCACCGTGTGACGTTGGACCATGGTTGATTTTCATATTGAGACAATTATTGTCACAATGCGACATTCAACAATGGTTGACCATGGTTGGCTCTGATTGACCATGGTTGATTGTGATTGATATTATAAACCCAAGGCATCTTAAACCCATGGGATCTTAAACCCGTGGGATAAATATTATAAACCCAAGGTATATAAACCCTAAGATAAATATTATAAACCCTAAAATAAACATGGTTGACCACAAATGATTTTTGTATTGACACAATCATTGTCACAATGCAACATTGGACAATGGTTGGCCATGGTTGACCATTGTTGATTTTCATATTGAGAAAATCTTTGTCACAATGCGGCATTAGACCATGGTTGCCACAACATGACGTTAGAACTAGAGACAATATTTGTCACAATGTGACCATTGTTATTGACCATGGTTGACCATGATTGATTGTAATGTCGAGACAATCTTTCACAATGAGACATTGGACCATGATTGATCATGGTTGATTTTCATATTGAGACAGTCTTTGTCACAATGCGACATTAGACCATGGTTGAACATGATTGATTTTTATATTGAGAAAAGTCTATTATAAACCCAAGGTATATAAAACCTAAGATAAATATTATAAACCTAAAAATAAACATGGTTGAACATGGTTGACCACGGATAATTTTCATACTAACACAATCTTTGTCACAATGTGACATTGGACTATGGTTGACCATGATTGATTTTCATATCGAGACAAACTTTGGCACAATGTGACATTGGACAATGGTTGGCCATCGTTAATTTTCATATTGAGACAATTTTTGTCACACTATGACATTGGACCATGGTTGATCATGATCAATATTATAAACCCAAGGGAATAATAAACGCAAGGAATCAACATTAAAACCCCAAGGGATTATGAACCCAAGGGAATAATACTAAACCCTAGGTACCAATATTATAAACCCAAGGTACCAATATTATAAACCTAAGGTATATAAACCCTAAGATAAATATTATAAACACTAAATTAAACATGGTTGACCATGGTTGATTTTCATATTGAGACAATCCTTGTCATAATGCAACGCTGGACCATGGTTGACCATGCTTAACCATGGTTGATTTTCATATCAAGACAATCTTTGTTTGTCATAATGCGACATTTGACCATGGTTGACCATGATTTACCATAGATGACAATATTTGATTCTATAAAACATGGTTGAACATGGTTGACCAAGGTAATGATTGACCATTTGACAATGCTTGACCATGATTATCATATTGAGACAATCTTTGTCATAATGTGACTTTTGATCATGGTTGAGACAATGATTGATTTTCATATTGAGACGATCTTTGTCACAATGCGGCGTTGGACAATGGTTGACCATCATTATTCATTGTTGACTATGTTTGACTAAAAATGACTATGAGTGAACAATTTTGACTATCATTGAGTATGGTATACATATAGTTAGTTAACATTGACCATAATTGACTATTTATACATTGACTATTTATTATTATTATTATTATTAAATCTTATATTCTAAACCTTTTATTAAAAACGCTAATAAATAAAACCCTAATATTAAACCATATGTAATCAAATTATGAAATACTAATTTTTTTTGGATAATGTTTATCTTTAATTAAATTATTAAACATTTCATGCCAAATTAATTTTGCAATGCATTTCATGCATATTACGAAAGTATATTAAAATAATGTTAACAATAAAATGAAATAAAAAGTAATATAAGTTTAGAATATTCAACACAATAATTTTAAAATATTCCAAACTTATTCTTCATAAATTATGTTTAAAAATATTCTAAAAACATAATCTTATAAATAAACACGTTCTTTTTCTTACATAATCATTTTAAATAAATATAAAGTGCAATCCAAAAATTAAAATACCAAACTACACTTTATAAAAATATTTCTTATATTTCTGATAGAAAAGTTTTATAACAAACAAGACGGGCTGCGGGGCAGCTAGTCCCTGCCCCAGCCCGCAGCGTATCCTACAGAGCTATAGCCTACAACAGCACCAGTCAGTAGGGCAGCCTGCAGCGTATTTGGCAGGTCAAAGAACAATAGAGCTGCTTCTCTGGATCATTGATCGTAGTAGAGATGGGATTGAATAAGTGCACTATGCATATCCGCCGATGGAAAATTGCGACGTGTCAGTGATACCTTTGGCATATCCGCTGAGAGAAAGACCGCTCCACATTGAGACAAAGACCATTCACTGCCGTTTATCGTCCTTCAATACTCAACACAGTGATCACAAGAAAGATGGTTGGTTAAACGGCTGGTAGGCGAGCCCATAAGGCTGGGGTTAAAGAGTAATTTATAGTTCCGAATCTTATAAAGAGTTTTATAGTATTTATAGTTTCGAATATTATAGTCATTATTGTGTATGCTTTTTTAACTTAGCAGCGAAAGTAGAAAGTGAAATACATATTCTTTAATTAAAATAATTATAATTTTTTTATAAGCAATAAAATCGTTCTGCTAAACTGCTTTTCTGTTAAACCTCGATTTGTTTGACCTGCCGGAACTCCATTGATTTGGAAGATGAGCACTAAGGCCCGTAAACCATAGATTCGCGGTCGTTCGCATGAGCGAAACGTGGCGCAGGACAACAGTGACAAGTACGTGAAGGTCCATCAGGGGAGGCTCTAGCTGTCAAATGTGGAGGAGGGTTTTGATTTAGCAGACAAATTGTTGGAGGCCATGTAGAGGATTCGAGCGGCTCCATCGATTCAGCTAGTGCAGAGGAGGAAGAGCAGTGGAGTCTAGCTATCAGGTGAAGTTCAGAGACCTGGATAGACAGCAATGGCAGTTCTTGAATTTTGTTATTATCTTGATTTTGACGACCGCTGGTATAGTCTTCGTGCAGGACACTTTCATTAATGGACTCCGAAAAGGCGCAGAGATCTTTGCTGTATGTCTCCACTTCCACGGCCAGCACAGCCTCTGAATCCAGGGAGCTTTTCTTCAGCATAGTATGAGAATAAACATCATTAATGCTGCTGTCTGTGAAGTCGAGACTTGTCTCCTGTGTAGAATCTCTGGTTTTGAGCTCATACCAGTATTTGGGGCAGATTCTTTGCCCTTTCGCTCTATGCAGGGCTGCCTTTGGCAGGTTTGGCCTGCAAGTAGCAGTAACGTTAGTATCCAAGCCTGCCTTCTGTTCTTGGCAGCAAATGTTTAGCGGCGTTTGTTGTCTCTGGATTTTGTTTGATCTCCGTTTTGCCGTACTCTGCACAGTTCTTGGCCCAGAATTGGGGATTTTTTTCCGACCAAAGCATTATATTTTGGGTGCCCTGTTCTTCTTATATTAACGCTGAATTGAATTTGATCTGTTCGGGGTTCTTTGTGTCTCTGGAGGTTTTATGAAAAATGGCCAGTTCTACAAGCCTGGATTTTGTGGGTATTGGCGGCGAAAGCCCTGTTGCCGGGATTGCCTTTGAAGTAGACGTGACGGACTCTAATGGGACGCCTCAAAGTGTGCCGAAGAGGGTCAGACGCCGCCTTTTGGAGGCGCCTGAAAACAAGCCTAGGATGCCATCCAGTCTTGAAGAAATTGAAGCTAAGCTCAAAGAAGCCGACCTCAGGCGCCAGGTAAAGTTACCTTATTTCTAGATTTCACAGTACTCTTAACTTCTTACATTTGATGGTAGTTTGTGTGCATCAGAATCATTCTTGTTAGCGAAGTCTCAGGGTTTTGTTCCCCCTTTCTACCATTAATTTTGAATCTACGAATTCATTATATGTCAAAGTATTATTTAAGCTACTTTTGAAAGTAAGTAACCATTTATGCTTCAAAACTTGCAGCAATTTCATGAGTGGTTGGCAAACAAGGCTCGGCCTAAGCCTCGAAGTCCAACTCGATCTGCAAACCCTGAAGACTTGGCACAACGCCTTGAAGCCAAGCTTTCTGCGGCTGAGCAAAAGAGGTATTCTTTTGGCCAAATTGTCTCCATTCTGGGTTTTGTTATTCTCTTTTATCGAATTTGCGAATTTGATGCATGAGTACATAGCAGGGTACAGATTGTAGTGGTAGCATAATAAGGCAGGTTTCACCGAAGTTCATAAATTAAAGCATTATTATAGCATAAATTAAATACTACTGCCTTTAGTGATACACTTATGTTAAGTGTTTTATAGCAGCATAACCGAATGGAATCAAATGTATGAATTTTTCTGCCTAATTACATTTGCAGAGTTATGCATGTAATTGATTTTTGTTATTTGAAGTAGTTCCTCTTTGTGTATGAATTTTTCTGCCTAATTACGCTCGCTGTTCATCCTATAACAACAGTTGGAGCAGCAATTGAAGAAACCGACTGCACGCAATCTAAATAATGGCATCAGGTAACTAGTAATGAATATCAGTACTTGTAACCCTTACTTTGTATTGCGCCAATTGCCGAGACAGTCTCAGAGATAAATTTTAAAAAAAGAATTATATACCGAATAAAGCCTGTGGAGATTACCTTGATGTCAACCTGACTGATTTGGGCCCTCTGCACAGGAAATATGCAGAAAATAGGCGTTTTGATTAAGATGATTGACCGCCTTTAAGATGATTGACCGCCTGAGGAAAAGAGAAGATGTGGAGAGAGTTGTGCGAAGCATAATGGCGATGGACAAGGGGCATTGCAGATGAAGCAAAGGGTGAAGGCGTTTTAAGGGAGGCAAGTAAAGTCGGTTGCTTTCATGCAAATTGACACGACACTGCAACGATGGTTTGACACGCCAGGGCAATTTTGACATGGCACCATGGGCAGCAGCCATGGTTTAGCACATATGATACGTAATAAGTATTCCTAACATTAAATGTTAGGAGATTAATGCTAAGGGAAACATAGCATTAGTTCATGAAGCTGTGAAATGGTCCTAATCACTTGTACTTTTGCCAATTTTAGCCTAACTTTTCAGCTTGTATACCTCGTACTGAGGCCAAATAAGATGAACATGTTTTTGATTGGTTAAAAGCATAAACAAGTAAAAAATATGGTTTTGGTTTTCGTGTCATTCGAAGGAACTTTGTTTTAAGTTGAAATAGTTTTATGGATTTTCGCGTCGAACTAATTGTAACCGACCAAAACCGATTACTATAGTCCCTGCCAGACCCGGAGGGCAGGGACTAATAAGACCAGACATATTATGAAATTGTATTTAACACCATGTATCACAAATATATGTAAATTTAAACTTAACCCCCAAAAGGTCCACCACATGCATTCGGCCAAAAAAAATCAAATACTATCTTTCTGCTCATTTTGTTTATTGATAACACTACTTATTTTGTTTATTGATAACAATGCTTGCTATGCTAGATAATAAGGGATTGCCTTGATATTTGTTTGTAAATATTATTGCTTTATGCCCTTTTTTCATATGTACTAATATTTTCTTTAGTAAATGCCTAAAGTATTTTATATATTATCTATATAAAAGTATATTATTTTCTATATAAAAATACAGTGTTGGCATTTTCCTAAATTGGGTCATGGTTTTTAGAAAATTAATAACATAGGAGCATAGAAAATTTAGCGTTACAACTTTTTTTTTAAGGGAAAGTAAGGCTGCTATATTATTAGGTTTGGTACATGAATTTTCTATTGTTCTTTTATCTTAGTTATATCTAGAAGATTCTCCAAGAAAATATATATATATATATATATATAATTTTTTTTAGTTCAGCCCTATTTCATTTTAACGTATTGAAACCAAGCTTTCTCAATGGCACATAAGTCTTTTAGTGAATCCTTGATGTAGAAGAAATAAATCAAACCAAAAGCCTCCCAATTATAAAAACCCTATAAATATCATACACTATCATGCGGTTAAACATGCATGTAAAAATGAATAAATGAAGAAATTATAAATTTATTACACAATAAAACATTATTCTTTTTTAAATTATTTATTAAAACAATTGTTTTTTCTTTTAAATTATTTATTAAAACCATTTATTATTATTATTATATATTATTATAATATAAATTCAATTGAATTAATCCAAGTAAAAAACTTATAAGTAATATTAGCTACCAACCAATTCTATATTCTAATGTGAAAGACAAGGCTTATCACTTGCATTTAATTACACATTCCCTTGACTAACCCATTCAATTTTGAAAAATGATATATTCAAGGTTTTAACCAATGCGAATGGATTGTCTCCTTAGACTCACACAAAGGAGCCTTCATTCTCAATTGGGATTGAATTTATGGGAGACTTACATTGGTTTCATTGTGGGATAATGGTGGGGACAAATGATTATTCAAGATGGATTTACCGGAAAGTACGCTCAATCTCATATAGAGAACTCAGGCTCTTCGGATTGGTTAAGATACACGGTATTTTGATCCCAACATAAGGGTAATCCTTCTCGAACTCTTTTGTCAAAGTTTGAATTAAAGGCCGCTCTACGCTCGCTGCGCTGCCCTAGCTGTGCCTGCGCCCTCCTGTTTGCATTCCTCATGGCGTCCGGAGGTGGCCCTGAGGCCCCTCCCCCCCTTCCCCCGGAAGTCGAGGCCTTCAAGGCTCTGGTCTCTGCCTCTGGTAAGCGCTCGGTCTCTGGCCCGCAGCAAAAATTTGTAAAGAAACTGGACAATATTCCCAAGGTTGCTTTACCTGAGGAGGAAATGTGCAGATCAGCTCTAAATCTTGCAGAAAAAGGCCTGATCGGATAGTTCACTGGTTTGTGGCCATCCCCGAGAGCAGTCGAAGAATGGGTCAAAAGGAACTGGCTACCTTTGGTCAACGAAGGAATCAAGATTTATTTTGTGGGCAAAGGGTTCTTTGTTTTTTTGTTTGACAATCCAGAAGATAGAGGCCTGATCTTCAGAAACGGGCCATATTTCATGGGGCCCCAAGGACTCTACTTGAACAAATGGTCAACTGATTTCGACCCAGCGCAAGATGTGCCTAAGGCGGTTCCGGTCTGGGTGTGCCTCCCGCATCTTCCCCTGCATTGCTGGAATCAAGGCTCCTTACAATCCATTGGAAACGCTCTCGGAAAATACATCGACCAAGCCCCAAGGAAGGACCAGTATTCCTGTGCCCGGATCTGTGTGGAGGTCGATTTGGAAATAGGATTACCCGAAGCGATTCAGCTATCGGTGGAAAACTGGACTCACATTCAAGAGCTTGATTACGAACAGTTGCCCTTCAAGTGTCGTTTCTGCCATGAGTATGGGCATTTTGCTAGATATTGCAAAAAAAGAAGTGGGGAGACTTCAGAGAAGGAAAAAGAAGATCAATGGAAACAGGCAAAGAAGACATCAGCTAACAGGCAGAGCAACAAAAACAAGGTTAAAGGGCCTGAGAGCAAAGTAGATAACGGAAGCACAAGTAATCAAAATGCCGGAAGCAGTGAATCAAAGGACAATGAGGGAGATAAAAATCCTTTTGAAATCCTCACGCCTCCTTCAGATCCGCCGGAAGCAGGGGAAGAAGAACCACTACAGCATGTGAATACGGAAACCCTAGACCCAGGTAACACTCAAAGCACCATTCCAAGCAAAATTTCTTCTCCATCATACGCAGAGATAATAAAAAAAAGAAAAAATCAAAAGAGAATATTGGGTCATCAGACGATGAATCTCAAGAAAAGTCATCAAAAAGGGTTGGACGAAGAACAAATAAGGAAACCAGAGAAGAGGAGTCAGAAAAACAAAAATCTCTTGGCAATCAAGCAACGATCGAAATGACCCTAGGGAGAATTGTCAGGCCAAGGACCTCCAAAGGAGGAGGGCCTACCCCTTCAAGTGGTAAATGATGCAGATGATCTCTTGGAACTGTAGGGGTCTGGGTAATCCCAATAAGGCAGAGGCTATCAAAGACTTACTGAGATAGAGACCGCGGACATCCTTATGCTCCAAGAGACCAAAGTAGAAGGGGATGCCCTTCTAAACACCAGCGTCAATAAATGGAAATTTGATTCAGGAAAGGCTGTTAGTGCAAGGGGTACAGCTGGAGGTTTAGGTACTTTATGGACAAAAAACTTCTCCCTAGAACGATTTTCAGCGATTCAACATTGGATCTTCACAAAGTTGCGCCATACTGTAAGTAATCTCACCCTCGCCCTGTTTAACTTATATGTCCCAGTTCATTATGAAGAGAAGAAAGAATGCTGGAGGTCACTTTCAGATTTTTTTGAGCAAATCAGTCCAACAAATTTGGTTATAGGGGGGGACCTGAACATAACCTTAGATCCCAAAGAAAAGAAAGGAGGGATCCAGTCCAGAGATCCTTTCAGCAGAACAGTGGGCAATTTGATTCAGCGTTGGGACTTGGTAGACTTCAAACCAGTGAAAGGTAAATTCACCTGGACAAATAATAGAACCGGGGAAAATCATATCTCAGCCAGATTGGACAGGTTTCTTATCAGCAGTTCTTTAATGTTGGACAACATAATCGTTTTCACTAAAATTCTTCCAAAACTTACATCGGATCATAAGCCAATCCTCATATGTCTAAAAAAAGAAGAGGATTTAGGCCCCCTACCATTTCGTTTCAGCCCTCTCTGGGCAGGCAAGGATGGGTTTTTAGAAACAGTCCAAGCGGCATGGAGGATAGAAGTTTATGGTTCCCCAAGCTTTGTGTGGGAACAAAAATTGAAAAGCGTAAAAACAGCTCTCAAAGCATGGATAAAGAAATCCACGCAATCCCCCAATAGGCAGAGGAAGGAGGCAATATTTCAATTGGAAGGAATACAATTCGATATGGAGGATATAGATCCCTCGGCCACAGATTTAGCCAAAGAAAAATCGGCTCAAAAGAATGTGTACTGCTCATTCAGGAAGGAAGAGGAGTACTGGCGTCTAAAGTCTCGAAGCATGTGACTCAAATCAGGGGACAGAAATACCTCTTATTTTCATAGACAGTGCAGGGCCCGTCTCTCGCGCAATCATATAGCAGAAATAACCAGTTCCAGCGGTCAGGTTTATATAGGTTTCTCTCAAATACAAGAGGCAGCGGTAAATCATTTTCGAAACCTTCTTAGTGCAGAAAGAAATGGCGAGGACGAGGACGAAACAGAGTTTCTCACAGCCATCCCAAATCTAGTCAGCGAGGAAGATAATGTCTCTTTGATGAGCCCAGCAACAGAAGAAGAGATAACTAATATTGTTTGGTCCATGGATCCTGATAAAGCCCCAGGTCCCGACGGTTTCTCAATTCATTTTTATAGGATTTGTTGGGAGATCATCAAATTCGACCTCTTCAGAATGATAAGAGGAGTCTTGAGGAAGGCAAAAATGGGAGGGGGCACAAAATCAACATTCCTAGCTTTAATCCCCAAGGAAACTAACCCAAGATCGTTTGACAGATACAGGCCGATCTCCCTGTGTAATTCATCATACAAGATCGTGGCCAAGCTGCTGGCTAACAGAATCAAGCCTCTTCTCCAAAAGCTTATCTCCCCAGCCCAAGGAGGATTTGTGAAAGGCAGACAAATTCTCGATAATGTCATTCAAATTCAAGAGGCCCTCCACTCCAGCCATGCTCGGAAAGAATAAGGTATGATTATCAAATTAGATATGAGTAATGCTTTTGACCGTGTTAATCGATATTTCTTGCTCAGGGTTCTTGAAGCCTTTGGATTCAGTCAGGAATTTATGAATATCATCAAAGCCTGCATCGAAAATGTCTGGATCGCTCCAATGGTAAATGGGAGACCAACTGATTTCTTCTCCGCCACTAGGGGACTAAGGCAAGGCTGCCCTCTGTCTCCCTTTCTCTATATTCTGATGGCGGATTCATTAAGCAGGAAATTAACTCAGGAGCAGCACCGTGGCACCATTCCTGGGATAAGAATCGTGCAAGGTGCATCTCCAGTGAATCATGCGCTCTTCGCCGATGATTCACTCCTACTCGGCGGCGCCTCCTTGAGAATGGCTAAAGCATTCAAGTCTATCCTCCAAAAATATTGCAGTGTCACTGGAGCCCTTATCAGTGAAAGGAAGAGCGCTGTTTATGGTTGGAATTTCGATCAGCAAACCATTGATAGGATAGCTAGTGAACTGGGTTTCAAAGGTTACGCAGAGTGGGACAAAATAAAATACCTTGGTCTTCCGTTGACGATGGGATCCAACCGAAACAACCTGTGGGAGGAGGTAATTTCCAAGTTTAATAAGAAGATAGCTGCATGGGGCGGAGTCTGGCTCTCCTCTGGAGGCAAGCTCACTCTCATCCGGTCGGTTCTTTCCGCTCTGCCTACCTTTCAAGCTTCTCTGTTGTTGGCTCCAAGGCAAATAGCAGACCAGATTTCCTGCCTAATTCGGAACTTTCTGTGGAACGGTGGCAAGGGGAACAGTAATCGCTTTCACCTTGTTAATTGGGAATTGGTGAAGCGCCCAATCAATGAGGGCGGCCTGCAAATTAGAGACCCTCTTCAAGCTAACCTAGCGTTGGGCTGTAAGATTCTGTGGTAGCTAATCTCTGAGCCCACGCACCCAATCAGCGAGATCTTAAACCTCAAATATCTCAGAAATCGGTCGATCATCACCTTCAATCCCGCTTCTTCTCCAAAAGGAACTCTGGCATGGAGACTCTGCTGTAGAGGGATCGATTTTTTCAGAACGCATTTGTATAAAGTTCCAGGTAATGGCAAAAAGACTTGGATGTGGAGAGATCGAATCATGGGCCATCCCCCTCTCTCAGAGATAAATGAAATTGCAGATTTAAGAGCTTGGCTAAGATCTAGAGGAATCAGGAAAATCGAGGACATCGTGGAGTGGGACGACGACGACAATTGGAAGAGCTGGAATTGGCCCAACATACCTGAGCACTTAAATGATCAATTAAACCTTCTCACAGCTGAAATCGCAGATTTTACACCTGTGCATAAGGATGAGGAAGACACTTGGGGTTGGGGACAAACAGGGGTCTACTCTGCCAAACAAGGGTATTTACAAATGCAAAGCAAAAAAGACTCAGTGCATCCGGAAGGAGTGTGGAAGCAGATCTGGGAGAGCTTCAGCATTCCGAAGATCAATTTCTTCTTCTGGACCTTGTTCCAAAACAAAATTCTAACTGGCGAGAACCTTTGCAAAAGGAACATTGCCGGACCTCAC
Organism: Pinus taeda; assembly: GCA_000404065.3. NCBI lineage: Eukaryota > Viridiplantae > Streptophyta > Pinopsida > Pinales > Pinaceae > Pinus > Pinus taeda. Next base: position 53,855 of record APFE030950209.1, on the reverse strand, counting down.
CAATGCGTGTTTTGTAAAAAAGCCTTGGAAACTTCAGTGCACATTTTTCTTGAATGTGAGTATGCTCAGAAGACTTGGATTAGCTTCTTGGCCGGTCTGAATGTTAGACCTCCAGTGAACTGTTCAATAACAGAAATGTTCATGTCCTAGAAAGCTAGATATCCCCATAGCATCGTTTCCAGGTCCCTCTGGTTCAAGGTGTGGACAGCAGCTCCGAAATATGTGTGCTGGAAACTGTGGCTCTCCCGGAACGAAATAGTCTTCAATCAAATAGAAATATCAGCAGAAAAGGTTGCAGAAAAAGCCAAGAATCTTCTAATAGAGACTTTGAGACAGTCCAATGTTAGAGATAACTCCCTAAGAGATGAAGAAAGAGCATGGTTGGGTGACTTCATTCCCACAATGAGTCCTTCTTCAATCACTCGTCCTCTCCTCAAGGAAAATTGGCAGATTCGAGACAATTTAGAAGGCTTCCAGAAGTGGTGGAAATCTGAAGGAAAATGCACTATCTTTTTTGACGGAGCCTTGAAAGGCAATCCAGGCAGGTCAGGGGCGGGGGGGATCATTTATTTCCCGAATGGAAGCAAAGAGAGTTTCAGCTGGGGTCTCGGAATAAAAACCAACAATCAGGCAGAAGTCCTTAGCCTCTTAAAAGCCTGTCAACTCGCCAGAAAAAGAAATTCAAAGGAAATCGCAGTGTTCGGAGACTCAGAATTGCTGATCAAAGCCTTAAGAAAAAACAAAAGGTTTAATGATCCAGTTCTAAACAAACAGATATTAAGAGTGATCAGACTCTTGAAGGAATTCCCTTCAGTCCAAATTTTCCATATTCTCAGAGAATTGAATTCAGAAGCCGACAGTCTGGCAAATATTGGATGCAACCTTGAAAAGAGCATGATAAGTATAAACTCAGGCGAACCAAATATGGCAGCCATCCCTTAAACAGGGCAAAGAACATTAAGAATATTTGCTTCAGCCTCAAAGGAGCGTGTAAGGTTTGCTGGATCCTTTAAAGAGCGGGAGGTTTAATTATCAAATTAGTTCTTCGAATTTACATTCTCCAAGTAAAGAAACAGGGGTGGCGATGTAATTATTCCAGGTTCTGGAAGCAGTGGGATGGCGAGATGTCTGTTATGAAATTTGGGCCTTCAGAACGAAGCAGAACCAGCTCGAGGTCTCGTGGCCAAGTCGCCCTCCGGCTCTATCCTCCCTTGCTTCTTTTCCGTAAAGCAATTTCTTCTCTTTTGTTTGAGAGTCTGATCTTAGTCTGTCTAAGGTCGTTGGAAAGGCAGTTGCAATCCTTATTGCTTATTGATTTTTCTCAGAAGCAGAATTTGCTGGGCAAAGAACAGAAAATGTAATACTGATTTTGGCTTCGGTCACCCATTAATAAGATATCCGTTTTGGTTTTAAAAAAAAAAAGATACACGGTATTTTTTCTGCTCTTGAGAACTGGTAACATAACCTGTAGCCTGTTTATCCTTCTCTTTCAATCAAAAGCAGGGGGGAGTTGTTTGGTATACCAAGTTCCATCTTGGGCCCTCGTCCTTAGCGGGGTTGTGTTTTGATTTTCTAGAGATCCTGGAAATTTGGATGCTATTTTTCTTGTCTGAGAGACAAGGCTTATCACTTACACAATATCATTCTCACGATGAACGTTCCACTTCCGCCTCCAATTGGAATGGTGTTCTTCTTCAGATTCAGGACCTCGTCAATGGATTAATATATGTTCGATCCATAGCTATTTATCCACATAGTTTTCTCTCGGCCTTCCAGATCGAAGCAGTGTTTGCAGTCATCGGAGCCCGGGTGGTTTTTTTCTGTCAATCAAACAGGCATAATTTTTGCATGTGTGGGCGCTCCAGACCACGCTGTAATTAGGTGGGGTCTTCTAGGTGCTCTCTGGAAAGGCAAATGGCTCTACATAGTTTGGATAAGTTGTGGGGTGACACCCCACTCGCAGCCTCTGAGCAGGAGCTGACGTGTGAGGATTTCATCATCAGGGCAATGGTGGCCGGACTCGTAATCCATGTATTTGTGCAGGTCCTAATTGAAAATGGAATAGGCATGATCGATGGGAGGGTAGATGGTGTTGAGCCAAATTTGGAATTGTAGGCAAGGGGGAGCTTTTTGCCGGAAATAAAGCCCTTGAGTTCCAACATGTCGTGTCGTCGCTCGATGGAATACGAGCGAGTCACATCATTAACCAATATCCATGGTGCATGATGCTTCATCTCCATGACGTGTCGTCACTCTATGCTTTCTTTCAACACCTTTGCTGTCCATTTGCGGTGAGCTTAAGTTGATTGCAAATTTTTGGAATATTTTGGGATTTTATGGACAAGGGCGTGATCAAAAAATTAACCGCCCTCATATCCATCGCATCCCGAAATATTCCAGGGATTTGCAATTGACTTAAAAATTGCCACTTGCACTTCTGCTAAAAAAAATATAAAACCAACACTGGCACATCCACCCGGGGTTTATATAGAGACACCTTCGGCCAAAAATTGGAGTATCACTTTCATCTAAATTAGTAAATTAATAATAATCATGTCCCTTCACTTGTTTCATTTACACCTACTCACAGAGGAATTACTCTTATGCCAATACTTGATAATATGCAATGAAATTTGTATAAACGTGACACACTAAATTCAGTTATGGCATTGAATGGGAAGGTACAAAGAGACAATATTCACTTTGAGGAAAATTGATGTACAAATAAATTGATTGATATAGTAATATATGGAGTGCAAAATTTCAAGAATATGTAGATGTTGTAGTTGTACGGTGGGATGGAAGCTAGGATAGTATGGATGGCATAAAAATTGGTTGTTATATAGTGGGATGCAGATAGGATCGACAACACCAAGGTATCAGGGGTGGCAAGGATTTGAGCAAGACCAATATATGGTTGTGGTGCTGGAGCGTGATTGAGGGAGGAAATTTGGTGATAACAAGACAATATTGTTGGGGTTCGAGATGGATAATGTGGTGGCAATGACAACTAGGATGTAGCTACAACTTCATGGCTAAAGTATCACAGTGGCTAGATGTGGTTGCAAGTACATTTTTTTTTAATAACATATATATATATATATATATATATATATATATATATAATTTTTGTTTTTTTTGTCAATATAATTGACAACGAGATTATTATGTAACAAGTTCACAAAAACAAAAGAAAAAATATATCAACGACTTGAAAATAAGACCCTTTGAAGGTGAAACCTCCTTTTATGTCACATAAATGAACAATTCTTGGATGATTCAAATGACTAAACCTCCTTGGTATGTATAAGAGTCTAAGGGGTCACAATATAATTAGGGCCTACATAACAATAAGAACGTAAAGGAAAAACAATAACAATAGCGGGCTTCTATGGGACACAATAATAAATGTAGTGAGTTTCTATGGGGTACAACAATACATTAGTGTATTTTTTAAGTCTAAAATGGGCTTCCTAAGGAAATTATAAAATAATAGAGGAAATAATAAAATAAGATTAGATTACATCATCAAATTTTAGAAGGAAAAAAAGATAAAACTATTTTTTCAACTCGTCTTTTACTTATCTCCCTCTGGGTTTACTCAAATTTTGAGTGGAAACACTCATTGGATGCAGAATTTGGTTCCTCATCCAATGAGTACCCATGTCGCATACTTTTGATAGATCCTGCTACACGAAAAATGAGAAATGCATGAAAAACATGATTACAATCATGTTTTTCATGTATTTCTCATTTTTCGTGTAGCAAGGTCCATCGAAAGTATGCAACATGGGTACTCGTTGGATTTGAAATTAAATTTTGCATCCAACGAGTACTCTCGCTCGAAATTTGAGTAAAAACTTAAAGAGATAACCTGAAAATATGAGTTGAAAAAAGAAGTTTTATTCTTTTATTATTTTTAACCTTTGTACATTTTACTCCAAAAATGGTGAATCATCTCCCATGGTTGACATCATCATCTTGAATCCTATTGGTTCTTATAAAGTTTATTTTGGTTGTACATTTTTCTTAGGAGGCCCATTTTAGACCTCAGAATTCCCCTAATGGCAATATGGGCTACACTAGTATTATAGGAACTTGACATGCCCCTCTTTCAAAAAAGTGTTGTCCTCAACACTTGGGTAGTTTTGGATGCTTTTGTATAAAATGTTCATCCTCCCATGTGGAATCTTAAGCTGGTAAGTTCTTTCACTTAATGAGATACTCTGAAATTGATCAATTACGTAGCTGTTAGATTCTTGTTTTTGTGATTTCTTTAGGTTCCGATATGACTTTTCCTTTCTTATCAAGTTCTAGCAATATAGTTTGAACAAAAATCTTGTCACCTATGACCTTCAAACATGAAACATGGAAAATTGGGTGATTCATGAACGTGTGGGCAACTCTAATTTGTATGCCATAGTTCCAATATTTTACAATACCTTATAAGGGACAAAGTACTTGGGTAATAATTTATTATCCTTCTTATCTTTCTTGAGTGACATTTGTTTGTATGGTTGTAGCCGTAAAAATACCCAACTGCTCACGTCAAAACTTCTTTCACTGTGATGTTGATTACTTGTTGCTTCATTCAATTATGTGCTAGAGTCAAATTATCATTTAAGACTTGGAGAACTTGTTGTTGATGCTCGACATGATCTTCCACTACTTGAACCTTAGAACTATCTCTTAGAGATGATGGGATGGACGGTGGATGATATCTGTAAATCACCATAAATGGGGTCTTTTTTGCTGTGGTATGGAAGGAAGTGCTATACCACCATTATGTCAGAGGTAATCACTTGAACCATTATGGTTTTTTATTAGATACAAAGCAAGGAAGATATCCTTCCAAATATTTGTTCACCATCTCAATTTTCCAATCGCATTGAAGACGATAAGATGATCTATGAGCCAATTGAGTACCAAGACAAAAAAATAATTATGTCCAAAAACTTCTCGTGAAAATGGGATCTCTGTCACTTATAATAATATTTGGGTTTCTAAGTAAATTTTGAACAATTTCTAGAAATGCTGTAGTGACTGTACTGGGTTTGAAAGGATGAGATAATGCAAAAAAGTGTGCATACATGGTAAGTCTATCAACTACCACCATGATGGCACTCTTTCCTTCGGAATTGAGTAGACTTTTGATAAAATCCATTGAGACCTCCTCCCAACACTAACTTGGAATGACTATTGGTTGTAAAATACCTAGGTTTTTAATTATCTCAACTTTATTTTGTTGGAAAACCAAACATTCAAACACAAACTTCTGAATATCGTATTTAAGGCCATCCCCAAAAAATTCCTTCTTGACCCTATGGTAATTTTTAAATAACGCTGAGTTCCCTCCTATAGGAGGTGTGAAATTCCAAAAGAACTTTTTGTTTGAGTTTGGAATTCTTACATAGATGTAAGTGATATTTGAACCATAGATAATCATTTTTCCAGAAAAAATTATTATATACACTGGGATCTTGCTGTAGCTTTTGAATGAGTGTTCAAACCTCTTCGTCATTCCTCCACTCATCCCTTGCTTCATTTATCTAATCAAGTTGGATAATAGAAACGAAACAGAGCAATGCCTCCACATCATCATCATTTCTTGAAAGTGCATCTGAAACAACATTTTTCTTCCCTTTCTTGTAGATGATTTCAAAGTCATAGCCTGACATTTTTAAAACCCATTTTTTCTACTTTTGAATACAATATTTGTTCCAAGAAGTATTTAAGATTATCATGATCCATTTTTAACATAAAGTGTCATCCAGCTAGGTAAGGTCACCATTGCTTCAGGGCATGTAGAATTGCCAACATTTCCTTCTCATAAATGGGTTTGTGTAAATTATTTCCCTTGATTGGATGACTTTGAAAGATAATGGGTCTTCCTTCTTGCATTGAACAACTCCAATTCCATTTCCTAATGCATCACATTCCACAATAAAGTTTTTTGTGAAGTCTACTATAGCTAAGACCAGAGTTCAACACATTGCATCTTTAAGATGTTCAAAGGTTTTAGTTGCTTATGGAGTCTAAGAAAATGCATATTTATTTAGTAATGTTGTTAGAGGTACTCCTATTTTCCCAAAATTCTCAACAAACTTACGATAATACCCTTTCAACCCAAGAAATCCTCGAATATGCCTTAAGGTTATGGGGATTTTCCATTATTTGACGGCTTTAATTTTGTTAGGGTCTACCTTAACACCCTCACGAGATACAATATGACCCAGATATTCCACCTCATGTACCCCAAAGAAACATTTGGGGGTTTTTGCATACAATTGTTTCTCCTCTAATAGTTTGAGTACCTTGAAAACATGTTGAACATGATCCTTCCAAGACTTGTTGTGGATTAGTATATCATCACAAATAATAACACAAGTTTTCTAAGGAAGATTTTGAAAATGGAATTCAACAAAATTTGAAATGTATAAGGTGCATTAGTAAGGCCAAAATGCATGACAAAAAAATCATAATGACCTTCATGAGTTCGGAATGTTGTTTTCAGAATGTCTTTAGTCTTCATTCTAATTTGATGATATCTTGAATGAAGATCCAACTTGCTGAAGTAAATTTCTCCATATAATTCATCCAACAATTCATCACTAACTGGAATGGGAAATTTATCTTTAATAGTGAGCTTGTTAAGCTCCCTATAATCTGGACACATACACCATGAAGCATCCTTCTTCTGCACTAATACTACTGGAGCAGAGAAAGACATCTCGCTAGGTTGAATTATATCGACCTTTAGCATTTCTGAAATAACACGTTCAATTTCACTCTTTTGAGCATAGGGATATTTGTAGGGTCTGGTGTTTGGAGGAACACTTCCTGGAATCAAGTCAATAACATGATCATGGTCACAAATTGGTGGGAGACCCTTGGGAGTCTCAAATACCTTGGAATGATTTTCAAGGACTCTTTGGAGATCTAGAGAAATGGGTAACTTAGATGTTTGAACATTTAGGTAGCATAATTGTGAAATTACACCTCATTGTTTCTTCTTCAAAATATTTGTCATACCGTTAGAGTTGATTATCTTACCAAGTCTCCTAGTGATACCCGTTAAATAAATTTCCTTTCCTTTGCAGAAAAATTTCAAGAAAAGTTTTTTAAAATTAAAAGCTATTGTCCCCAAATATTGTAACCATTGGACTCCTAATACAACATCATCACCACCCAATGGAATGGAAATCATTGGACTATATGTTTTGGAGAATTTGGTATCTATGGATAAATACTAATTACCTTGATAAGTAGCCATATCTAGAACAATAGTTTAAAGAATTTTAGTCTTTTCCTATAAGTAATAGATAAGACAAAGAATATGAGAAGACCTACTTGTAGTTCCACTTTCATCTTGTCTCCTTTGCATCGATTCTGTCACTCCTTCCCACACTTACCACACTTGAGACGTACCTGTAAACACAAACAGAATACGAAGAACTGATCAAAGCAAAAGATCTATTGAATACAAGTGAATGGAATCCGATACATTTCACACATATAAGCATCATAAGACAATACAAACATATGGGAGAAAGGTTCAAATACTTTATTGAATAGAAGAAGGAATTACAACCATTGTGTCTAATTCAAAGTCATTCCTCCAACTTGGATGCCATCCACATCACATCAAAAGCATGATAAAATTGTAGCATTACAATACTTGCTTCAAAGCCGATTCTCATAGCAACATTATCTCCTTACAATTCAACATAGTCCAGCCCCTGATCACTTAGATGAGTGATCAACTTATAGGGATATGAAGGAGGTTTTGTCATAAATGGTGGCATTGAATGGACTTCCATACTTAGAATTAGTTCCATGGAGGAAGGGATGAGAGGATAGGATGCATCTTAACTCATTCCTCATCCATTTTCGAGCTCATAGGAGTTGATAAGTGAGGGAACCTTCTAGATGACTCCAAAAGATAAGAATATTCCCTAAACCCTATGTGAATTTTGTTCAAACTCACCCAGCGCAGGTGAAAGGAAGCCTAAGTGCTCTACAGAGCACCCTGGCATGGAATTAACTGCTCTACAACACACCCTTACATGGGCCTACCTACGTTGATCCCTTTAGAGGTCATTTCTAGATGTATTCAAGTCATGAAACTATCTAGGAAGGAGGCATTCAAAGGGGTGGATTGTTTAGGGCATGTAGCAATTGAAATTAGGGTTTGATGAGCCCTAAAAAATTGATCTGGATGATGGGATTGATGTTCCCAAATGGATCTGTAATAGTTGCCCCTAAAGCATGAAGTCAGAAAAATGCCAATGTTGAATGAAATGCTTTATGATGTGATGATGATGAAAGGCGATTTTGGGGTAAGGCAAAATCCCTTTCATATCAATTTTTTGATTTGAGGCTTGTGGGTTATAGGCCACAAACCTATCAGAAGTGTTTATTTGAGGACTTAAGCCTTTAAAACTAGGACCATAACATATCAAAATAACATGGGAAACACAGGAACAACGTGCCTGAACACATAAGTCGAACTTCAAATATTATAAGCCCGCATTCATAAAACATCGGGTCTGTCTCTCGGTCCATCCCTTTCTGCTGCACTTTCCATTCTCCGATCACTGATCAAACAACTTGCATGGAAATCCTCCACCGTTGATCACCTCCTTTTGATCTGACGGTTGACATTGATTTCGGGTAGACAAAAAGCATGGGGATTAACCACCCGATAAAGCGGTTTCCTCTCTCCTCCTCACTACTACATGTCGCTCGATAAGTGGAACCGGGTGCTCACCCTTCAATACCACTTACCATTTAGACCTCGCCCAAAATACCACTTTCTGTTGTGAAACCACTTTCCTTGCGAATTAACTTCTGTGCTCTTCCACCATGCGATGACTGTTGATCTATGAGATCCAACGGATCCTGTACACTCTCCGTGTTTTTCGTCCTTGACTTGATTTCGCTTTATTTTGATGGAATCTGCATTAAAACACAGTTCCTCTGCCATACTCTATTCTCACGACACACCATACAACAATAACTCGCTTAATCTTGGATCACCATTAATCCTAGAGTGATCGATGGTCGATCAACACACTTACAAATGGAATTTAAGCCATCAACGCATATATACATACAACAGAACTAAAAAGGAAATCATACACAGAGATGCGGAAATCCACAGAACACATAATCTATTCATTATACAATACTGAATACAGGCTATGGAATTTCAGCCTTAGAAACAAGTTCCCTCTCGACTACATTTTGAATACTCTTAGCTTACACAAATTCTATTTGTTACCCTCTATCTTACTCTTTGTCTCTCCCCTACACAGACATTCTTTTTATAAGAGATTACAACAGTCATGGATCATTTAAGATGCATGATTTCCTCCCACAATCACTCAACAAATCCCTTAATTCTCTCTACAACTCACTATATGGATATATATGGCAAATTACATTAAATCAAGCCTTCTCGAGACTTTTATCCATTCCATCATTTACTTTGTTTTAAACAAAATTTGTCCCCTGTTTTTCTCCAATGGTCCACGTTCTCCTTGCTCTGCTTTGGATTCCTCGTTTAATTAAGAGTGTCAGATGCTCTTGCATCAGACTCATGAGGCACAAAAATTTATGACCTCCTGGTCATATGCTTCTCCTTGTCCCTTAGCAATTATGCCCACTTCTCAATGGAACTGCCTTCATGATCTTTTCTGAGTTACAACCAACCTCTGTAGTAACAGTATTCTCTGCTACACGATACCTCACCAAGATTTCTCCTATGAGATTTAGTCTTTTGGCATCCTTCTAGTTCTCTCCTCTGGAACGAATTGAGCACTAATTTCTCTAGATTGCTGCAAGTCTTCTCACCTTCCGCTACCTCTATCTGCACAACAGTAAAGGCCATAAACTCACCATACTTCAACAACTGTACCTCTTCTCCTTCTGCTTGCAAACTCTTCCTTCTTCTCTCAGGAAAACTTTCCCTTAACCTTTCCCTACTCTGATGCCAAATGATAAAAGGCAATTTTGGGGTCAGGCAAAATCCCTTTCATATCAATTTTTCGATCCTGAGGCTTGTGGGTTATGGGCTACAAACCTATCAGAAGCGTTTATTTGAGGACTCAAGCCTTTAAGCTCGGGACCATAACATATTGGAATAACACAGGGAACACAGGAACAACGCACCTGAACACATAAGCCGAACTTCAAATATTATAAACCCGCATTCATAAATCATTGGGTCCATATCTCAGTCCATCCCTTTCTGCTGTGCTTTCCATTCTCCGATCGCCGATCAAACAACTTGCACGGTAATCCTCCACCATTTCTCACCTCCTTTTGATCTGACAGTTGACATTGATTTCGGGTAGACAACAAGCACGGGGATTAACCACTCGATAAAGTGGTTTCCTCTCTCCCCCTCATTGCTACATGTCACTCGATAAGTGGAATCGGGTGCTCACCCTTCAATACCACTTACCATTTAGACCTCACCCGAAATACCACTTTCTGTTGCGAAACCACTTTCCTTGCGAATTAACTTCTGCGCTCTTCCACCATGCAATGACCATTCATCTATGAGATCCAACGGATCCTGTGCACTCTCCATCTGTTTCGACTTGATTTCGCTTGCTTTTGATGGAATTTGCATTAAAGCATAGTTCCTCTATCATACTCTGTTCTCACGACACACCATACAACAATAACTCGCTTAACCTTGAATCGCCATCAATCCTACAGTGATCGATGGTTGATCAAGACACTTACAAGCGGAATTTAAGCCATCAACACATATATACATATAACATAACTGAAAAGGACATAATACACAGAGACACGGAAATCCACAGAACACGTAATCTATTCATTATACAATATTAATATAGGCTAAGGCATTTTAGCCTTAGAAACAAGTTCCCTCTCGACTACATTTTGATTACCCTTGGCTTACACAAATTCTATTCGTTACCCTCTATTTTACTCTCTGTCTCTCCCCTACACAAACTCTCTTTTTATAAGAGATTACAACAGTCGTGGATCATTTAAGATGCATGATTTCCTCCCACAATCACTCAACAAATCCCTTAATTCTCTCTACAACTCGCTATATGGATATATATGGCAGATTACATTAAATCAAGTCTTCTCGAGACTTTTATCCATTCCATCATTTACTTTGTTTTAAACAGAATTTGTCCCTTGTTTTGCTTCGAGGGTCCACGTCCTCCTTGCTCTGATTTGGATTCCTCATTTAATTAAGAGTGTCGGATGCTCTTGCATCAGATGAGGAGGTATCGAAATGGAAGGTGACTTGCATCAATTACAATACATATATCATGATTTTTTATTTTTACATGAATCGTTGAGGGAAGGCATACTCATGCTCAACTTATAAACTTTCATTACATGTACATAAACAATCATCTACAGATATAGACCCATGATTGGAATGACTATCAATGTAAAGCAGTTGTACATATGATTTAGTACTCCTGAAATCGCAACCTGGATGGATGAAACTAGAATCGTGGTCTTCTATCTCGTTCAATCATTCACTCAAGTACAAGTCTAACCATGTGAATATATGATCTGAAGTCGAACACGGGAAGACACCATCTGATTACCAGCCAATGATGTAAGTTGTTGACAGATGCGAGAGAAATCACCGATAATGATAATGATCCTCAAGGTACTGCAGTACATTCTACATGGTGTGAATGGATGATTTGATGTCGAACACCATACAAATTCTTTTGGTCGAAGGTCATTGATGTTAACTTATCGTCGGAAGTGAGAAACCTGCCATTGATGCATGCAAGCCTCAAGGTACTGGAAGGGTGTTTCTAAGTCAACTTCTTGGATAAGGTGCTAATGTCGACAAGAAGTGACTCATCACAGGAGGGCCTTGATGTATCCCACGTCAATGACATGAAACGAGTGTAATGATTTTGGAGACGGAATTTGACTGACGACACAAGGTTCAGGAATGGAAGTCTTGAAAATGAAGGTTTATGGTATTACAAAGGATGAATTCTCTTGAACATATCAGTGACACTACATGAATTGGCAGCGTTGACCCAAAACCAAAGTAATGGACGGTGTGATAGACCATAGGTATGATAACCATCAAGCAGATAACTCAACCCAAATAGTATGAATGAATTAGTAGCATTAACCCAAAATAAAAGTGATGGATGGTGTGATAGACCATAGGTATGACAACCGTCAAGAAGATAACTCAACCCAAATAGTCACGGAGATGAGCTGAAAGTGTCATGATCAAGAGAAACTTGCTACCATAAAGTGGTTTTCCCCTTTTTCACATTTTCCCCAGCCATTGTTGACCATTACCTCTTTATTTTTTATCAAGCTTGAGGAGGATAACATATGCTTGTTGTATAATTCCACCCTTCAGGAGAACCCATTTCTATTTCATGTTTTAATGAGTCTAGCAAAGGTGAAACTTGGTCTTGTCTAGATGGACAAGTTTTTCGCTATTTGATGTTTTAACGAGTTTAATGACAAAGATAACTCGGTCCTTTTCATGTTTAGAGAGTTTGAAAAGGTACAAAAATAAAACTCCACAAGTTATTTTTCATAAATTAATCTCTCAAGTCCGAAAAAGCGTAAAATAATACAAGAGAGACATCGCTTCCAATCCGTTAACGAGCTGGAAAGGACAAGCGCTCGACAATATTTTCATATTTAGAGAGTCTGAAAAGAGCTTAAAGAGGACTCCAGTTTGAGGAACGAGTGGTGTCTAGGATAGAAACTGGTTTTGGTGATGTTGGAACTTCTCAAAACATGTTGATTTATGTGAAGAGGTTGGCTAATAAGACCACTCATTGCAACTGTTCCTCAAAAAGGGTAAAACAACCAAGTGAAAGCATATGATTGGCCAAGCAGATAATGACGATGGAATAAGAAAAACCAAGGCTCATCTGATGGAAAAGGCTGATAGAATGGCAATCACGAGGGTTAAAATGGAGATGGGCTCATTTTAACACAAGCTTGAACCATAGGGAACTATGCTTGGATTCAGTTTCATGTTTACACAAGCTTGAAACGAAAAACTATGCTTGAATTTAGTTTCATTTCGACACAAGCTTAGAATGAAAAAAAACTATGTTTGAGATTGGTTTACATGCCCCCATCATGATGAAAGGGAGAGTCTCCTATAACCAAATGGAAGTCGTTGTGGTGAAGCAGGATGATTATCCAACACTTTTTGGCTTCGTCCAGATAGGGACAAAGGTGAATGGGGTGATTCCCTTCACATAACCTACAGGAAAACTTAACTTTACCACTAGGTGCATGCCCCCCAAGCTTCATTACATTCACCTAAGTAGACTACTCGTGGCTATCAGGTGGATGGAACGAAGGTTCATTTACAAGATCAAGTGAAAGACTCGACTCGGATTTTACAAGATCTAATCAAAGACCCAAATTGGAACTTTGCTCCAAGGGACCTTATTTCATTTTTTAATGAGCTTGACACAAGGCAAGGAACTCTGCTAAGATTCCTTGTTTCATTTTTTAATGAGCTTGACACAAGACAAGGAACTATTCTCATATCCTTGGTTTCATTTTTTAACGAGGTTGATACAAGACAAGGAACTATCCTCATATCCTTGGTTTCATTTTTTAACAAGGTTGACATAAGACAAAGAACTATCCTCATTGGCATGTTCCATTTTTTAATGAGGTTGACATAGTAAAAGAACTATCCTCATTAGCCTGTTTCATTTTTTAACGAGGTTGACATAGTAAAGAACTATTCTCATGCGAGCTATTTCAATTTTTAATGAGGTTGACACAGTAAAATAACTATTCTCTTATCCTTTGTTTCGTTTTTTAACGAGGTTGACACAAGACTAGGAACTATCTTCATATCCTTGGTTTCATTTTTTAACGAGGTTGACACAAGATAAAGAACTATCCTCATATCCTTGGTTTCATTTTTTAACGAGGTTAACACAAGACAAGGAACTATCCTCATTCTCCTTGTTTCATTTTTAAACAAGCTTGACACTAGACAAGGAACTATGCTCATATTCCTTGATCATGACTCATAAGAGGTTATGACTTCCAAGAGGTTCTCATTAGATGGGAGAACAATGCTCTAGAAGGGATCTGTAGAAACGAATCCATTAGAGAGATCTAGTTCCAATGCCCCGAGTACATAATGTACAACATGACTGAATTGATCGTCAATTGATGTAGGCATGGAACGGGTTGCCACATAATTAACCCATGGTGGGGATGATACCATTGGTACAAAAGGACCATTTAGGGAAGATGGTTGACTGGAAGCCATATTTGGATCGGGAATGAAAGTTGATCAACAGTGATAATTCTGCCTTCATGCGGGAAACAAATCACTCGAAAGAGTGTTGAAACAATAACTCCCATGTCATAAAGATAGTCACACCCAAGAAGTAAATTATAATCTAAAGGGCCTGGGACTACCATCACATTTAGATAAATGAATTTTCCTCCCAATGTAATAGTCAACTGAGGAAAAAACCCTAATGGTTGGTTGGTTCCTCTATTAAAATCCAACAAATTCTGGGTAACAGGCACAAGCGACGACGAATCGAGCGCTTGCCAAGTAGTGGAGGAAAGTATACTCATAGATGCACCTTCATATATAATAGTGCCAACTACAATCATATTACAAACTTGTACTATGATATGGAAGGGCACATAAGGATGAAGACCAAATCTTTCCAGTTGATTCCAATCAAAGGAAATGACCAGACTACTTGGAGGGGGTACCATAAGAACGGGAAAATTACCCCCTTGAGTTACGAGAATGGGAGGATTTTCCTCCTATCTTGATGGGAAAGGAGGGTTGCCCCCAAGCCCACTAGAATATAAATAAATGAGAGGAACCTGAGTGGTATCATATTCACTCTCTACGGGAAAGGTACAATTAACTGAAGGTGAAATCGGGTCAACTATTACATCGACTTGTTGATTTGGGTCGGGTATAGACTCATAGGATTCACTTTCAGAGAGGGTGGGTTTGACTGACGGTTGATTTGAGTCATTCAGTTCATCAACTAGTGAATGATTAAGGGAGACTCTCCTGTAACCAGATGGAAGTCGCAGCGGAGAAGCAGGATGGTTATCCAACACTTTTTTGGCTTCATCCAAATAGGGACAAAGGTGAATGGGGTGATTCCGTTCTCATAGCCTATAGGAAACTTAATTCTACCCTTCTTTCCATGAACTTTACTACCACTAGTTGATGGTGTGTCACCAGCATGATCTATAGAAGTCGATGACATAGGATGATGTGAACGAGAAGACCATTCTTCTAAGATATGAGGAATATCAGGACAATCTCGAAGAATATGGTCTCTTGCACAAAGTTTGCTATCCATCCTTAGGTAACTAAGTCGGCCACCTTGTACACTGTGATAAACTGAATACATCATGCAAGGAGACTGCCTGCTTGTACTTCTCGGTTCGCCGAGGGGTATTCTACAGTTCATAGTTGCTTGGTAAACGTTTTGCCTAGATTATCCTTCTTTTGTTTTGTTATGTTATTCGAGGAGTTTGAGGAGTTCGAGGGGTTATGGGGTCTGGGGAAACACCCCTGGAAAAAAAATTTTGGACCCTATATTAGGTTGGGTGGACCTACCTATGGTTTTGTGCATGGTTTTGGACGTGATGGTTTTCGGTCCATGGTTTTGGACACGATGGTTTTCAGTCCACAGTTTTGGATGCGATGGTTTTGGAGTCCATGGTATTGGATGCTTCGAATGTATAAATTGTAACATTGAAAGGAACATAATGAAAAATCAAACTGGTAGTCCTGGTTTTGGGATCCAGGGGAAAATCTCTGTGTATATGTGTTTTATGTGTTATCCTCTCCCATTGTTTATTTTCTATGTTTTAGAATTCGTATGCAGGTAATTTATGTACGGGGTTAAAACCTACATTTGGTATCAGATCTATTTTGGCTTCAAGGGGATGCCTTTGTTGCTGAGGAGTTTCTCTCAAGCCTGTGGTAAACCCTGTTTAGTGGGAGATATGCGGTATCGATTCTAGTGGTGAAAGAATATGGCGAGCAGTGGAAAGATAGAGATCGATAAATTTAATGGTCAGAGATTTGATTTGTGGAAACTTAAGATGGAGGATTTGTTGGTGGATAAAGATCAGTGGATCGCGGTAGATCCGGGTACTAAACCAACGGGATTGTCCGATGAAGAATGAAAGAAGTTGGATTAGAAGTCAAAGAGTACAATACGATTGTGTGTCTCAGATTCAGTATTGCTGAATGTATAAGGGGAAGCTACGACGAAGGCTTTGTGGGACAAGTTAGGGACTTTGTACCAATGTAAGTCTCTAGTGAATAAACTGTTCCTACGGAAAAAACTGTATAACCTGAGGATGAAAGATGGAGACTTGGTGACAGAGCATCTGAACGCATTTAATACTATGGTAAGTCAGTTATTAGTTGTTGATATTAAAATTTCAGATGAAGATAAGTGCATCAGTTTGTTGTGTTCTCTACCAGATTTGTGGGATAGTCTAGTTATTGCAATAGGTAGTAATGCAACCGTCTTGCAGTTTTATGAAATAGTCTCATACTTGCTAATAGAGGAGACGAGACAAAAAAATATGGAGAACCTGAATGGTGATTCCTTGTATGTACGAGGAAGGTCCCAGAACATAAACAAAAATAAGTCATCGAGTGGGAGATCTAAATCTAGAGGGAGATCTAAATCTCTAGGAAAACCTGTAAAGGTAGTTTTCTGGAAATGCGGAAAGGAAGGGCACTACAAAATGGACTGTAAATCTAAATCTCCTAAAAAAGGAAAGGGATTTGATGATGCTCCTTCTATAGAGGTGAAAACCACCTCAGAAGAAAGAGGGGATGTGTACTTGGCTTCTTCAAGTACACATGTAGATCATGAGGCATGGTTGATTGACTCAGGTGCATCCTTTCACTTCACTCCCCTTAGAGAGCGGTTTTGCGAGTATGAGAAATACGATGGTGGTGATGTCTTCTTAGGGGATGATAGGAAGGTTAAAATCGTTGGTCGTGGAAAAGTAAAGTTGAAGTTTCAAGGTGGAAGGGTTAGAACACTTTCGGGTGTTCTGCTTTGGCCAGAAATATGATTTCTGTAAGCAAGCTGGATGATGCAGGTGTAAAAAAAATGTTCGAGAAGGATACTTGCAAGATGGTTCAAGGAGCATTGGTATTGATATGGCGAGTTTGAATTGGAACTCTGTACAAGCTACAAGGTAGCACTATTGTTGATGGGTGCAACAGTTCTGTGGTTCTTGAAATTGGAGCAGAAAATCTAGTGGTCTCTAGAGAGAAGACCATGCTGTGTCATTAAAGGTTTGGACATATTGTAGAGAAGGGCCTTCAAATACTTCATGGTAAAGGTATGGTAGAAGGTATGAGTAATAGCTCTCTGGATTTTGATTTCTATGAAAATTGTGTATATGGGAAGTAGAATCGGGTAAGTTTCACCTTTGGTGGTAAGAGGCGAAACAAATATTAGAGCTTGTGCATAGTGATGTGTTTGGACCTGTCAAGGTTCCATCACTGGGTAAGTTTGTGTACTATGTATCATTTATAGATGGCTTCTCAAGGAATACACGGATATATTTCCTTAAGAAGAAATCTAAATTCTTTCATAAGTTTAAAGAATTTAAGGCTCTAGTGGAAAGCCAGATAGAGAAGAAGATAAAGGTGCTTAGTTCAGATAATGGTGGAGAGTTTTGCAGCAAGGAATTTGAAGAATTTTGTAAGAAGTGTGGTATAACATGGCAGAAGACTACTCCATACACACCTGAGAAAAATGGAGTTGCAAAAGTAATGAACAAGACGTTGATGGAAAGGGCAAGAAGCATGCCCAATGGTGTCAGGTTAGGACAAGAATTCTCGTCAGAGGCGGTGGAGACAACATGTTACCTGGTCAACAGATAACATTCATCAGCATTGGAGGATAAGACTCCACAAGAGGTATGACTAGTAAGAAACCCTCTCTTTCACATCTGAGGGTATTTGGATGAGATGCATATGTACATGTTCCAAAGGAGAAAAGAACCAAGTTGGATAGTAAATTTGAAAAGTGCGTCTTTATTGGGTATAAGAATGGTTTAAAGGGTTATAAGCTTTGGAACCCAGTAACAAAGAAGGTTGTGTACAGTCGAGATGTGGTGTTTAGAGAGGTGAAAGATATTATTAAACATGAAGTCCAACCAAAGGAACCTGAGAATATAGAGTTTGAGCTAAAGGAGGAAGAATCAGAATCTACAGCAGAGGATGAATTAGAAGATGAAGAGCCACAAACTCTGGGTGTGAGAAGATCAGTTCAAGAAAGAAGGTAGCCAAAAAGGTATAGTCCATCTGATTTCTCTTCAAATTTTGCTTTATCTATTACTGATGATGATCCTAGAACTGTGAAGGAAGCAGTAGATTCAGAGGATGGAAAACTCTGGAAAGAGGCCATGGTTGATGAAATGACATCTTTGCACAAAAATGAGGCTTGGGATTTGGTGGATTTACGGGCTGGAAGGAAACCCATTGGCAGCAAATGGGTGTTCAAGAAGAAGACAAATACAGAAGGAAAGGTGGAGAAATACAAAGCTCGATTGGCAGAAAAAGGTTATTCCCAGGTGTCGGGAATTGATTTTGGTGATATTTTTTCTCCTGTTGCCAAGGTAGCTTCTATTAGATTACTTTTTTATGTTGTTGTTGCTTTTGATTTTGAGGTAGAACATATGTATGTGAAGACAAAATTTGTTCACGGGGATCTGGAAGAGGAGATCTACATGAAGCAACCTGAAGGTTTTGCGGTGAACGGTAAGAAATAACTGGTATGCAAGTTCAAGAAGTCTTTGTATGGGTTAAAACAGTCACCAAGGATGTGGTATCAGAAATTTGATACGTTTATACAAGGACTTGGCTTCACCAGAAGCAAAGCAGATCACTATGTGTATTTTGAATTAATTGGTGATCGTGTTATTTATCTAGTCTTGTATGTGGATGATATGTTGCTGGTTGGAAATGACAAAGAAATTATCTAGGATTTGAAGACTCAATTGTCCTCCAAATTTGACATGAAAGATATTGGTGTTGCAAACTATATTTTGGGCATGGAAATTAAAAGAGATCGGGCAAAGAGGAAGCTCTGGTTAAACCAGAGGAAGTATGCCGAGACAATACTGTAGAAGTTTAATATGTAGGATAGTAAACCAGTGAAGGTTCCTATTCATGTAGGTGTAAAGTTATCTACTGAACAGTGTCCCAAGACACAATAAGAGGAAGAGGACATGTCTCGTGTTCCATATGCAAGTGCAGTCGGTACTCTGATGTTTGTGATGGTCTGTACTAGACCAAACATTGCACATGCAGTGGTAGTATTGTGCAGGTTTATGTCAAAACCAGGGAAGGAGCATTGGACAACAGTGAAGCGGGTTTTCAGGTATTTGTATGGCACTAGTGATTATGGTTTGTGCTACCAAGGAAGCCCAAGATTGGATAGAGTTTTGGATATTTGTGGCTTTGTTTGTGCAAATTGGGTTGGAGATCTGGATCAGAGAAGATCTACAAGTGGGTATGTGTTTAACCTATTTGGAGGTGTAGTTAGTTGGATGAGTAAGAAACAATATGTAGTGGCACTATCAACTACAGAGGTAGAACACATGACAGCCACTCATGCAAGCAAGGAAGCAGTTTGGTTGCAGAGATTGTGTTCAAGTATGGGGTTAGTGCAGGGATCTATAAGGATAGATTTTGATAGCCAAAGTGAAATCTTCTCAGCAAAGAACCCTGATTACCATTCAAAGACAAAACACATTGATGTTCAATATCACTTTCTGAGGGATATGATAGAAGACAAAATGGTGTTGCTGGTAAAGGTGGACACTTTGAAGAATACTGCAGATGCATTGACAAAATCTGTGAGCTTTGCGAAGTTCCCTTGGTGTAGAGAAACAATGGGTGTTGTAAGGCTAGATAAATTACTAAGCTCTCCTGTGGCCCCCCTGTGGAAAGAAAACAACAAGTGGGAGAATGTTAGGTTCTATTATATTCTTTCCACGACTAGCCTACATAGTTAACCAGTGGGTTAGAGGGGGGGCGGAGCACCCCCTTCGTTGTGTTGATTGTGTAGCTGGGGGGTCATAGGAGGGCGGGTAGCCCCCCTCTACAGGGTCCAGGGCAGTGCCCCAGGAATTTTTTTTGGACCCTATGTTAGGTTGGGCGGACCTACCTATGGTTTTGTGCATGGTTTTTGCACATGGTTTTGGATGCGATGGTTTTCGGTCCATGGTTTGGGATGTGATGGTTTTCGGTCCATGGTATTGGATGCTTCAACATGTATAATTTGTAACATTGAAAGGAACATAATGAAAAATCAAGTTGGTTGTCCCAGTTTTGGGATCCAGGGGAAAATCTCTGTTTATATGTGTTTTATGTGTTATGCTCTCGCATTGTTTATTTTTGGTGTTTTAGAATTCATATGTAGGTAATTTCTGTATGAGGTTAACACCTACACTCTTTCAATCCCCACTAGTTAGACCACTAGTTAGACCAAGATTGGATTCTTCATGATAAAGTTAGGTCAAATCTCCAAATATGACCTACTTATGAATTGGTTCATTAGAGTGAACTTGTACGGAATGCAGATGTCATTGTTTCAACCTTGCCCTGAAAATCATACCCAAGAAACCAAAGTTCATGAAATTTCAACCACTTTTTATGAATTTCAATTTGGATTCCCAAAACAAAAGTTATGACAATTTTCCCTGAGACATCTATTTGAGACATCATTTTGGAGCATGCAGAAACCCTAAATTACCTAGACTGTATTTCGAAAATATGGCGAACCAAGATCTAAATTTTTTACACAAAGTTCAAAAAGATTTAAAATTTATGTGGTAAGATTTTAAGTGTTTGAGGCCTAAAAAAAAAGTTATAGTCAAAATACCAAGATGACTTGTTTGAAGAAGCGCAACCCTAGGATCCAAAGCTCTCATACCAAATGTTATGTAACTAGTTCACAAAAACAAAAGAAAAGACATATCGACGACTTGAAAATAAGCCTCTTCGACGGGGTAACCTCCTTTTACATCAAATAAATGAAAAATTCTTGGATGATTCAAATGACAATACCTCCTTGATATATATAGGAGTCTAAGGGGTCACAATATAATTGAGGCCAAAACAATCACAATAGTGAGCTTTTATGGGGCACAATAATAACTATAGTGAGATTATATGGGGTACGAAAATAACAATATGTGAGCTACATTAGTATTATAGGGACCTAACAGGGATATATATATACACTAGTGATTTTAAGTAGTGCAAATGTTGGAATATTATGCAAGTTTAACCTACAACTTGGTGAAGAGTTGACTTTGATACCTGTTGTAGTAAACGAAATTCATTTTTATTATGATTGATAGAATATTTCTATCTATATATTATAATAATAATAATAATAATAATAATAGATAATTTATAAGAATATGATTACTGTCAAGCTGAAGGATAACAAATTATACTCCCAATCTGCATTTCAATTAATTAAAACATCATTATTTACATCAGAATGGTGACCATTGGGGTATCAATTCCAAGGTCTATTCAGATTATTTTATTTATTTTACACATTTACATGTTTCAACCAATCCCTAAGGATTTGGTGTCTAACATCCCCCCCCCCACACAATCTGAAGGGGTGTTTGTAAGTGAAAATATCATTCCGAATCTTTCAAACATTTCTCTTCCAAGTGCTTTGGTGAAGATGTTCACAATTTGCTCATTTTGGGAATAATGTTGTAGGTGAATGGTCTGGCCTCTACATGATGTCGAATTAAATGATACTTTTTGTTGATGTTTTTGGTTCTATCATGGAATTTGGGATTCTTGGCCAATTTAATTGCAGAAGTATTTCCAAATAGAAGGGGAGAAGAGTTCACTTATTTCTCTTTCAAATCTTCATGATTTTTTTTGAGCCACACAACTTCCTTAGTTTCTTCTACAATTGCCACATATTTTGTGTTTGTTGTGGAATATGTTATAACTAGCTATTTGTGTGATCCAAAAGACATCTTCTGATCTAAGACTCATAACATCACCTAAAGTAGACACTCCATTTTCCTATTCTCCATAAAATTTTGAATCATAATATCCAATCAAGCCAAAGCCATCCAGCTGTGAATATTTGAGTCCAAAGTATTGAGTTCCTTTCAAGTACTTTAGAAATCTTTTTTATTTTAAGTCTCCATTCAGGAAAGCAGTCTTTACATCCATTTGATGGATTTTCTATCCATTCTAAGTTGCCAAGGAAAAGAGAGTCTAGATGGTGGCTCATATTTCTATGGGGGAAAAGGTCTTTTCATAATTGAACCCTTCTTTCTATGAAAATTATTTTTCCACAAGCCTTGCTTTGTGCTTTTCAAGTGAGCCATATGATTTATACTTGTTCTTGAAGACCTACTTGTATCCAATTGGTTTGGTTCCAAATGGAGGGTCCACAAGCTTCCATGTTCCATTCTTTATGACAACATCATACTCCTACATTGTTTCTTTCCATTCATCATGAGAAGAAGTTTCTTTAATGGAAGTTGGTTCAAAATTAGTAGACAAAATTAATTCACAACCATAAGAAACATCCATATCATCAATTGAATCATAATCATCTACATCACCTCCATTTTGACTTGTGTAACTTACAGTTCTTGTCTTTCCAACTTCATTAGGATTAACATTTTCAAGTATTAATGAGCCATTTTGGAGGATATTTCTAAGATGATCCAAGTTGCTTCGCTGATTGAGATGAGGCTACATCAAGATTTATCCTTCCAATCTTCTTAATCACATAACTCAAATGGTCTTCCTCATCTAAAGAAGAAGCTTGAACTTCATGAAGGGGAGATAGTGATTCAAAAGAAGATTCCATAGATTGATCTAGGATAGGGACCCCCCTTCAAGATGTGGAATCTCATTATCAAATTCATGAATTTTTTTTGTATGACTGAATCTTTCCAAGTGATCAAGCTGCTGCTCAACAATATTGTCAGTGCTGGAAGTTTAAGAAAAACCACATCTCTAAACAATATCAAATTCTTATTTACCTCATCATAGAGACTAAATGCTTTGGTGGTATCTAAGTAACCCAAGAAGATACACTTTCAACTCCTTGCACCAAATTTACTTCTTTGTTCCTTAGAATCAAGGCATAATAGGTGGAACAAAAGATCCTAAGATGAATTATTGAAGAAATGTGGCCATACCACATTTCATAAGCACTTTGTTTTTAGTGCATGTGAGGGACAATAATTTTTAATATATACTGTGCATAGAATTGCATCAACCCAAAACATTAGCTTTACATTTTTGAAAAAAATCATTGAGTGAACCATATTTAAGATAGTCCTCCTTATTCTTTCATATACACCATTTTGTTGAGGATTGTATGAAAAAAATGTTTGATGTTGAATCCCATGTTGGAAAATATAGTTTTCAAATTCATTAGAAGTATATTCTTTTCGATTATCCGTACAAAGAGAGCTAATATGCGATTGTGCATAATTTTCAACCCTTGCATGAAATTTTTTGAAAGTCTCAAAAGCTTTTAATGTAGTTTTCAACAAATATACCCAACACATCTCGGTGTAATCATTAATTAATAATCATATATTTATTTCCATTTGAAGAAGGAATAGATATAGGCCCATACAAGTCAAAATGAATCAATGAAAGTTTTCTACATTCTCTGGAAGAAAAATCATGAAATTGCTACTTCTTATGTTTTCCTAGGATACAACCATCACCTTGCTTCAGGTTCCTTGGAATAATTGGAAATTCAAAAACACCATTTATTTTCAACAAATAAATATTGTCATAATTAAGGTCCAAATATTTCATGCCATAGAAAATTGGATGGAAATGTATCTTCATTGTATTTAGAGTTGTATGCAAAGTTTTTTACATGAGTAGATGTTCCTTATAACTTCAAAAATCTTTCCTCCTCTATTTTAGTCATGACAATTGTATTGTATGAGGCTTTTCTTATCTCAACTTTGCCATCAAACATGTGAATGGAGTGCCATTTTTAATGAATGTGAACAAGGGACAACAAGTTTCTATGTAGCCCTGGATGGTAGAATACATAATTCATAAGAAGGTCATGAAGTATAGGAAGTTTAAACTTGATGGTGCCAAGTTTGGATGGCTTGATACTTAACTTGTTTGCATAGTACACCGCTCCATCTACTTTGTCACTAAAGTATTCAAAGAAGTATTTTTGGAAGGTCATGTGGTAGGTTTGACCTGTATTAAACAACCATGTATCTTTCCAAGAAGCAAATGAAGTGTGAAACAATTTTTCTGTTATTCCAATATTGCAATGGGAAACAATATAATAAACATATTTAGGTGCTTTACCTTTCATTGGATCCGATGTTTTACCTTTATCTTTTTTACATTCTTGCATAATTATTTACCAAGATATTTTGCATGTGGATGTGTCCTGTCCATCTCTATTACAATGAATACAATGGAGATAATATTCTCCTCAACAATATTTACCCCCTACCTCTGTTGTTCTTCCTTCCATGTCCTCTTCTACCACCTCTTCCTCTAGAAGAATCTTCTGTCTAGTTATACCTTTTTTGTGCAAGGAACACAACTTCTTCACTGGACTTATAATCTATCTTCCTCTTCCCAAAAACTTTATCTAGTCCTACAAACTTCTCCACAAGAGTGTCAAAAGTAATATCCTTGAGTTGGGAACTAGCTAGTAAATATTCAACATAGTGAGAAAATGTAAGATAAAGGGCCTTGAGAAAGGGTGTGAGAGAGATGTCCATTTTAATTCCAGTAACTTCTACATCATGTGATGAGTCCCATCAATAGGTATATTTTGAAGATCAATATGCCATCCTCTAGCCTTAAGACTATCATTCTCTTACATTAATTCACATTTTTTGTTATATTATGCTTAGTAAGAGGAGTAAAAAGTGTTTTCCATAATATGGGGTCTAATGTGGTTTAATTGCAGGAAAATGAAGCATTTTTTAGGCTATTACTATGCAGGGGATTCATGGAGGCAACTAGGAGAGAATATAGGGGGTTTGTCCACCTCCTTAACTCCCTAAACTTAGCTTGGGACCATAATATACTCTCTCACCAGTTTGAGTTCATTGGCAGCTGAGTGACTCCTAGTCCAAGTGAAGATCAAGCGGGACAAGATCCACCATTTTCGAGATCAAGGAGGGAACCACTCCTCCTTTCAAGGGAGCTACTTCAATTTACCTTTTGTATAAATAAACTAGAAGAAGAGCTCATTAGGATTCAAAGTTTTTGTTCAGTTAGGTGTAGCTATTAAGCTTCAAGCTTGACATTATTATTTTAAAATTTTATGTGATGTATTAGACCTGCACTTTTTGATAATGAGAAGTTGGATTTTAAGCTACATTTGAGTTAGTTTCAGAGGGCTGAGACCGTTGGGTTTGGGCCCACCCATAGGCTTTGGTCCCTTTTCTTGTACTTATGTTTCTTCCTGATTCCAAGAAGTTCATTGTTCTTGCATTTCAGTAGAGATTAGTATATAAAATCTTGTGGTTGTAGCCTCTACATCACGTCTCTTGTGGGAGAATAAGTGGAAGGATTCACAACCACATCCCAAAAATATTGTGTTTAATATTTATTGGAAATATATTAGTGTTAGTTGTCATGTTTTACGCTTGCTTTCTGTAGCTTAAAAGCCAATTTAGTGATTAGAACAACGGTATTGCATGAATTAGATGTTATTTAAATTCAACTCATATTTTTCATCATATGTTATTTTATTTTTTTAATGATAAATTGATGCATGCATGTGATTGATTGTAGGGTTGGTTGATCTGCAGGGAAGGGCACCTCCACCACTTCCATCTTAAGCTCCTTTATCTTCTCCTTTGACTTCCAAATTTTGTCCCAAAACCATGTTTTATAAGCCATTATTCCTAGTACACTGAGAGCACTCATCCTAGTGCAAGATAGGACTTCGAGAGGTCCCGAGCTTGGATAGGAGCTCAAACCAACCTCCCTCCATTTTCTTCAACTCCCAACCACCTCTCCATACCCTCAAGGCAACGTTTTCACCTTCAAAAACCACTCAAATGCCCTCCTGCAGCATTACAAGCCTTCCTGTAGCATTATAGACTTCTTGTAGCAATCACCTGTAGCAACATTTTCCTTCATCGGTTTTGATCCCCATTGCAATTTTGACTTATCATAGATGCATAATGACCCCCAACTGTGATTTTATGATTAGGGAATGCTCTTAGGCCACTCCAACCCTTCCTTTTCTTCACTGCAAAAACATAGTAGAGTTATTTTCTTTATCATGCAAGTAGGTTATTGATTTACAAGCAAGTGTGAATTAGGTAGATGGTACATGCAATTTTGGTTGGTAGTTTGATGAATTATGAAAGATAAATTAGCATTCTTTCTGCAATTAGATGTGGTAATTTTATGAATTCTATAAGATAACATAACTTTATTTTTACAAGTAGATTAGCCTTTGTCCTTTGATGAATTGATTAGTTAGCATTTACAAGTTGAACCAATGGCATTTCTATTTTCATAGCTGTAAGAAATTTCCAATTGTACCTTTATCAACAAGCTTTCATTCTAGTTCAATAGGAGGAAGGCTCTCTGAGCACTTTTGATCTAATGTCATAACTGAGGGTGGCATGAGTGGAATCCTATCTTCTATGCATATAACAGTGTCACCTCAAAGTTTATACAAACGCCGGGTTGATAGTTTGAGTTGAGGAGCCCTTGGGAGTTGCAACATTCTTGGTGCAATACCAGGGATCACCACTTTTTGGCACCATCGTTGGGGATGTGTCTAAGTAGATGTTGTTTCTGCTTAAGAATTATTTGTTGTTTTGCATACAATTTTTGAAAAAGTAAAAATAATCTTTCATGCCTCTTAGGAGTAGGGATAATCAAGGAAAATTCTTACTAAAAACCCCCACACCATCAAACAGTCAACTTTCACTCTTCTTCGGTGACTGTAAGCTTCCCTCTCTCACTACAAGGGAGTTATAAGACCCTCTAGGTGAGAAACCTGAAATTTTTGAAGAACCTATTGGGGAAGAAGGAGAACCCACTTCGCCCACCCAAACTATGGATGAAAACATGGACAATGATTTTTTCCCTATGAGAGAGACCAATGGAGAGGCAAGAATGAAGAACATAAGCCCTATTTCCCTTCCACACTTCCATGGCTTAACCTATGAGGATCTTGATAACTCCATATTTGAATTTTTTGTTGTCTGTTGGACCTATGACTATGCCTATTATGAGTAGAAGCTAAAGTTGTTACCCTCTACCCTTAAAGATGCAGCCTTGTGCTGGTTTATGTGTTTGCCCAGGGGTAGCATCACTACCTAGGCCCAAATGAAACAGGCCTTCAATAAGAATCACAGGGACTATTGTAGGTCCAAAGAAACCAAGGAATAAATCTTTAGGATTAAGCTTGG
Source organism: Pinus taeda (assembly GCA_000404065.3). Classification (NCBI taxonomy): domain Eukaryota; kingdom Viridiplantae; phylum Streptophyta; class Pinopsida; order Pinales; family Pinaceae; genus Pinus; species Pinus taeda. The sequence continues at coordinate 26,351 of APFE030950209.1, read as the reverse complement.
ACTTGATGAATCCCTAGAAGACTATGAGGAGAGATTTCAACTTAGTTATAGGAGGGAAAACCACACCCTTGATCCTGAATCACTCAAACTAGTTCTTCTCCTAGGGATCATGAAAGATATGTTGGAAACCCTCAACATGCTGTCAGGAGGATATATCTATCAATTATCCTATGATGACATTACAACTATGTTAAATAATCACTCTAGGGATGCCAGGAAGAAGGGTAGGGCTAGTCAAGGCTTGGTCAGTTCCTCTCCCTCCACAACATCCATTAAGAATGAGATAGGTAACATGTTGGAGGATTTGAAGAGTGAAATGTTGCATACCTTTGTGCTACATATGGATACCATGCAAATCAAAAGAAATAAGGAGGAAGCATAAATGACAGTGGCTATTTTCTACCCCAGATGCACCAAAAGACATCGTAGGAATGAGTGCCTATTGAATGTCATTTAGTTCTGCCTAGTCTGTGAGGAAAATCATGCAACAGAAAAATTCCCTTCTTTTCTAGGACTAAAAGATGTATATCAAGGGATAGAAGGAGGGTTAGAGCAACTTTGTTTCATCAATAAAAGAAGACCTCAAGGACCTTGGCCATATCAACACAGCATGCAAGGTGCACACTACTCTTATTATAATCCAAATTAGAATGCATCCTTGCAACCTTGGTACTCTTTCACTCATACATCCTGGTCTACACCTCCTTCTTGGCCTGATGCTCTTCCATATCCTCCTCAACCTATCAACCATCCTTTTCATCCATATCCACCCTAAGTTTCTCAATGGGGCAACCCATCACAAGGGTGGAGGCATCAAGTTAACCAACCTGTTTCCTTACTACCTTCAACCCAACCTCAACCATAACTCACTCATCCTAATCCACCTAAGCAACCTTAAATTCCTACTCAACTAAATCCGAACCTGAATAATAAGAAAGCATGGTAGGTCTACAGTGGAGAGAAATATTATCCCACTTATGATGTGGAAATCTAGGAGATCAACCTTTAGTCTAGGAGAGTGCTCCTAGATAACCACCCACATTCTCCACCTGAAGAGCTTGAAGAAGAGAAATAAGAGAGTGTTCCTCAAGTCAATCGACCTCCTTTTCCTAAGAGGTTGGTCCAACCTAGCCAACACACCCCAGAAGAGGTTGAACTTATGGGAGAATTGAGGAATTTATGTGTTAAAATACCCCTTCTCTAGGCTATTAAATATGTTTCCATCTATAGTAATCTCATCAAGGAGAAATGTTTCAAAAATCTTGTGAGAAGGAAAAGAGACTCCCCCACCATAAATTTTGTTGGGAAATTATCCGATTTGATGATTGGGAGGGTGATATTCTTGAAATATCTATACCCTGGAAGCCTTATAGTAGATGTGCACATTGATGGCCTTATAGTCCCTAACACCCTAATCGATATTGGGGCTGAAATCAATGTGATGAATAAGGAAACCATGCTAAATCTAAACCTCCTAGGGGCTTTGAGAAATATCACCACAATGCTCCAACTTGCATACAGATCCATAATAGATCCCGAGGGAGTTGTTGAAGATGTTATGGTATCTATTGGATCTTGGGAGTATCTTATTGATTTCCTAGTTCTTTGGTCCAAAACCAATTTTAATGGCTATCCTCTCATCTTGGGAATGCCATGGTTAGCCACTGCTAATGCTTACATTAGTTGCAGGGTTGGGAACATGACCATTAAGAATGGACATTTGTTTAAACAATTGGAATTGTATCCTCCTACTCAGCCTTTTGTTGAGCTTGAATTACACTTAGGGTATAAGAGGAGGAAGAAGATGAAATGTATCACACAAACCCCCACCTAATCTGCACTATGGACATTATTATAGGAAGGAGGCAACCTGGTGAAGATGATCTCAATGACCATATCCTTCAGAATCAACCTCCCACTCCCATACCAATTGCTGAGTTGATAAAAGAATATGGGAGTAATCCTTGGTCTAACTTATTCTTGTCAAGATTTTAGAGTTTGGCCCATCCAGAACCTTAAATATCAACCCTTCTCTCTCAACCAACCAAGAAGAAGAATTGTGCAAAGTGCTGAGGAAACACCTGTATGATTTTGCTTGGGACTATAAGGAAATCAAAGGTGTGCATCCCTCGGTTTTCACTCACCATATTTACATTAAGGATGGGTGACACCTCTGTGCTAAACCCAAAGGAGGATGAACCCAACTCTTAAGGAAATTGTGAAAGAAGACCTGCAAAAACTACTAGAAGTAGGGTTCATATCAGGGAAAATTTTAAGAACCCCCCCTAAATTTATAAATATAATAAATGGGCAAATCTCCATGGTATATAGGAAAAATGGAAGGCGATTTTATCAATAATATAATATGTATATATAATTTTTTGGCGAATCTCTCACCAGGCATGGCGAATATTTTACTCAATTATAAAATCTTGTAATATCTTGGCAAGTCTTTCACTAAATAATAAAACTTTGTAAAGTCCTAGTGAATCTTAGCATTGTGAACTCTTAGAGAATTTTTTGAAAAAGTATAAAACCATATATGACAAGAGCCACATGGTGGCAATATCACTGTTTTTTTTTCACATTTCCACAACATGGAACTTGTTTATAAAATTATAAAAAAAACCAACCAAGTCCCTTATAATATGTAGGTAAGCTTATAACAGAGTCTGATACCTCTACTATGCTTGTCTTCATTCAAGTGTCATAGCTACTATACTTAACACTGTGAATCACAACTCTCTCAGAACTCAACTCTATAGTGTAATTAAAACCTTTGGAAATTGAATCTGACAACTCTATAAAAAGGATTAGTGAAATAGAAGCTTTTGTGAATGAGCCCATCCACAGGCAATCAATTGGATTTCCATCTTTGTGAATGTACTTTCTCATAATATCAATAGAAAGCATTTTTCTAATTTGAAAAAAAAAAACTTCACAAAAAATGGTTGAATACAAGAATCAGATGGCTAAGCAATCTGTCTCATAAGCATATTTAGCTTCCTAGAAATTAAAATAATTTCATCCTTCTTTCTTTCTATATTAATTGTTGAGTTTTTAATTATTGTTGAGTTTTTAATTAATTTTTCACGAGGTTCAACCTATTTTAGGAATTGTTGAACGATTTTTGAGATGCTTGGGCATAATATAAAGACATATGGAAAAAGGAACCCGAAAACTCTCATAATTCAATCACTTCACCCGATGGAAACCAAACCCATTCTAATCAATGTCTAATTTGCTGCCCAACCTCGGAAGTAGGCAGAGAATAACATGGATTCGGTTGAATGAACTATTTACACTGGATTAGTCGACTATAATTAAGCTACGACTGCTGTTTGCGTGCACCTGGAAGATATAAAAATATAGATTTGTAAACTGGAAGAGAAGTTTGTGCACACCCTGAGTTGTCAACTTTGGACTGTGAGAGACGATAGGCACTTGGCAGAATTGATTCATCTGTTGATTTCCTAGAAATCATGCATTAGAATTTGGAGGGATGCCTCCACAAAAATAGTTGTTTATACTTTGCGCTGGAGATTATAGTTGTACCATTTTTCTCTTTACCTGATAACACAGATATAATGTTTGCATTTGTATTCAAACCGCGTGAGAATGTTTAATAATATAGGCAGAGCTGTTTTTATGGAATTGGAGGAACGCACAAATTTTCCAAGATTCAAAGGAACCCCTAGGTGCAATTCTACAACGTATTTTGGCATGCCATGACTCCTTTCATCAGGATGACTCTTTGCCAAAAATGCCTGCTATATGATGCCGGAGGTTTATGCTCATTAATAATCCAACATGATGGTATCTCCTTTCAGGTTTTCAGTATCAGTGGATTGGGTCTCTTATCCATGGCAGGGCCAAGTGCTCCTTTTTTCATATGTGTAATAGCGTGTAATCTTTTGATGGTGTTGTTTCTTCAGTGATTGTATGATTTTGTATCAATTTTGGACAAGCATGTTTTGTATATGTTTTCTTTTTTAGATTGGATGATCCGGACTATCTGTCTCTATATTTAGCATAGGTTTCTGGGCTTTCTTTTGCCCTCAAACCAAACATGATATGTATTGAATATCTTTATATTCTCTTAATATAAATCAATGATAGTTATTTTCTCTGAAAAAAAAAAAATAAGCAGAGCTGTGTTTGATTTAAGGGTAATTTGACATTTTAGTTGAGATGTAAATAATGTGAGAAGAGTTGGGAAAAAGAGTAATAATAGTTTAATTAAAAAAACCTTAATTCTCAATTTACATTGACACAGCGACTGCGAGTTTTATAATCGATTGAATTATTTAAATAGAAAAAGAAAGAATTAAAGAAGGAAAAATATTATTTTAACATTTACTAGGTTAAAAATAGTCTATGGGACAGATTGCTTCTTCATCTGCTTGATGTATTTGGCCTTTTTTCTGTGAAGCTTTACAATAAATGCTCTCAGCTTTTGGACAAACCCCTCACTAAATAGATTATCCCAAGAGTTTGTTATTTTGCTGCATCTAATTTTTTTGTTGTTGTTGCACAATATGTCATTAAAAACAACCTTAGGGCATCTACTATCTTCCATTTACTCAATTTTTTTAAAATACCTTATGACTTGCACCATAGCAATTTTTTTTGAATAGTAGCAGCCCCTGTTTCACTTAACAAGATAGATTAAGGAATTGCACTTTTAATCTTGAATTTGTTTGTAAGCAAAAGCTTCTGAGTTTTCTCAATTTGTCTCCATTTGTCTCCCTTGCATGTCGAATGATATTTTTCTCAATATTATAATAATAATAATTTAATTTTAAGATATCAAAATATGAAGGAAAAAAACTATTTACATTAAAAAATAAATTATTTATAATATTTTTCTAATAAAATAATAAAATAATTTAATTTTAATAAAAAAACTCAATATAATAATAACAATAATTTAATTTTAATATCAAAATATTTAAAAAAAATTAATAATTTAATTATCTTAAAAATATTAAAAAATTAATAATTTAATTTTATATAAAATATTAAAAAAATTATAAGGAATTTTTAAAAATCACAATATAAATATTAGAGTTTCTCTTTAATTTGTAAAAAATGGAATATATTACTTTTTCAACCAAACATAAAACAATAAATTTCTGATTTACCATACGTGAAAAAAATATACAAAATTAAAATATATAAATCGAAATGATTCAAAATGATATTAAGTATTACCGTATTTAAGACTGAACCTCCAAATTTCTTAGCCAATCGAAATATTTAAAAATATATATATAAGTATTACAGTGTTTAAGACTGAACCTCCACATTTCTTTCTGACCAAAACAAAAATTGAAATCGAACTGTATACTAGGCAGATTCCATGAACAAAATTTCAAGGAGGATAAAGTTTTAAGGATTCGAATCTTCCATTTGGTCATTACTCATATTAAAATTACCAAATTTTGGATAATTTGATCACAAAATCTCTATTAAAAATTTCAAAAATCTAAAATAATTTTCTCCTAGCTGATACTGATTTCCAATATCCTCAAATTGTAATTGAATACCCATGATCTAGGCCAAAGGATCTATTAACTTTTCAGTAACAGAGAAAGCACTTAAATGTTCAAGACAATGCAGAGTGAAATTCTTTCCAGTTTACATAAACATTTTACAAAAGATTCTAGATGAGTGATGCTGATAAAGTTACCCACTTTAATAGATGAGTGATGCTGATAAATTTCCGAGTGAACACTGTGGCCGCGTGGCTTTGGTAATTGCAGTTTGGGACAGTTGCTCAGAAAAATGCTCAACAACCTGCTATGCTCCACACCCGGCAGTTCTGTAAGCTGCCCTAACCCTTCTATTTTCTCGAGCTTTACACACCCACTAACGTCCAACACCGTTAGTGATATCAAGGTGTCAACACCTGACAACTTCTCTATGTTTTCGCGCCCATCACAACAGAGAACTTCAAGTTTTGGGAGACCACAGAGCCTTCCTATTTGCCTCAATTCCTTACAATTATTTAAGGAAAGGAATTGAAGGTTTGGGCAAACACCCTGAAGATTCGAACAAAGACCACCATGAAACATGCATTTGTCCAGTCTATTCAACTCTGTTTCTATTTCTCCTTCAACTCTTCTAAATGGAAGCTCGCGCAGGGGACACGCTGTTACCTCTAAAGATTTTAGATTGTTCATCTTAAGATCTTGAGGTAAATATTCTATCCCACATTTCTTTATGTTCAACTCTATCAACTGAGTCAAATTTTTGAAGGAATCAGGCAAGAATTTCAATTCTGGGCAATTAACCATCTTTAAAATTGTCAACTGAATCAACTGTCCAATGGAATCGAGCAAAAATTTCAATTCTGGGCAATTCTCTATCCTCAACTCTGTCAATTGAGACAACAGTCCAAAGTCGTGGGGCAAGCATTTCAATTTTGGGCAATCAAAGAGCCACAATTCCTTTGAGCTCTTGAGAACAGGCAAAAGTGGCAGAATTCCCAACGAACAATCCCTATCTAATCCCATAATTACTTTCTTGGATAGGTGTTCAATACCGTTCGGAGGCAGTTCTTGCAAGATCCTTGCAGACACATTTGATGTTACCAAGGACCGTAGATGATCTAAGTTTTCTGGGGTAATAATATTCCCAAAAGTTCTGTTGGAGATGGTCAAATTGAGACAAACAATAAGATTCCCAAATCAATTTGGAAACATCTTCCAACTGGAAGCATTTGTCGAACCTGTTCCCTGGAAGCTTGCTGGTTTTTTCAATGAATCAAGAAGCGACACCACTGGCAAAGTTTTGAACAGCGCTTTCCGATGACCAGAAAACAGAATCGGGTTATTTTCGACGCACATCTCTCGCAACAGGTGAGCGATCTGCAATATTCATGTTTCCATTTTCGAAACGTTATAGTATGAATTTTTTTTCCTTGAAAAAACGACCGAGGAAAGAAAAGATAAACATACCTGAGATGCATGTGACTGCAATATTCTTAATTCCCTCGCATCCACTTCCAGAACTTCTAAATCCTCCCTGGGAATCGAGGAAGGTATGGAAGAGTTTATGAAGTTATTCCAGTGGAGGCAATTCTGTATCTTGAACTCTCTCAACTCAGTCAACAATCCAGAGGAGCTGGGCAAGCATTTCAATTCCAGGCAATTGAAGAGCCACAATTCCTTCAAGTTCTTTAGAACGAGCAAAAGTGTTGATAGCAAAAGTGGCGGCAATAAGTCGTACCAAAAATATTTGGTTTCATCCTTGAATAGATATCTGGTAATGCTTGCAAACCCCAATTTGTATACATGATGAATTCATGAAAACAGGGAGCCGGGAGCCATATACACCATGAATCCGGAATTCATGAAAACAACGGGCTGAATCCATGAAAACAGGGAGCCGCCCTCCATTTGGAAAAAATTAAGCTCCGCCTCCATTTCAAAACAAATTTAACCTTCCAAGACCAAATCCATCCTCACAATTTCACTACCAAACTAGAAAAACCAAACCGTAAATCAGAAATGGCGATTTTGATCTCCCAAACCAGGAGCAAATATCAAAATGGGGCGATTTTAAGAAAATTACGATTCGGTTACTTTATCCGCCCTGGGCGAAAATAATAAAATAAATTAATTTTTAAATAAAATGAGGGCTAATTATATTAAAAAAAAATATTATTATTTTAATTAAAAATTCGCCCCATTAAAATATAAAAAGCCTTAAATTTCGCCTTTGGGCGATTATTCTCCCCTAAAATTACCCCTGTCACAAGGATGGCTAAAAGAATCACTCTTTGCAGATGTCCCGAAGGGAAACAATTCATATGACGTGAATGATGGCTAAAAATAGAGTGGAGGTGATGATGAGAACACGACCAAGGCTCAAAAGCTGGCGATAAGGCATTCACAAATGGTTATTTACTGGCTCATTTTAATGAGCTTAAACTTGGGGGGAAACATTTGCTCATGACTTATGTTTATTTTTTAATGAGCTTGAACATGTGGCTAAAAACTACTGTGGCGGTTTATTTTTAACGAGCTTGAACCCTACGGTAACACTGCTCGCCAGTCGTATAATAAGGATGTCTCATTCAAGATGCCATTTTTAAGGGGCTTGCACCTTTTGAAGCTTTGCCCTGGATCCTTTCTTTATGCAAGCTAGGAAACGACCAGCCTTACGAGTTTAAAGGTTAGAGGTCCTACAAATTTAAAAAATAAATGGTCGCTCTTCACTTGCATGTGGAAATTTTTGCATGCCCCCAGGTATAGCGAGAAATTCCTAGGTTACCATGAAAGTTCCATCCGCGTAGCAAATAGAATGCTTCCTTGGCGATGTCTACCGAAATAGACAAAGGTGAGTGGCGTAGAGTTACTCCATTCACATAACTTTAATGAAGGTATCTTATTCCAGCCTAATCCCATTTTCCTGTGAGGACGGGTGTGTCAGACTAGTCATATATCCTCCGCGGAAACCTAATCTTACCAAGGTTATCCTGTCGAAAACAGAGAAGGTGCATGCCCCCTGGGTTTCGTCATATCCCCTGGAATCACTCGCACTCACGGTGATGGACTGGAGATCGATAGACATTCCTTGTGTGAAAAGAATTTAGGATGGCATTTGACTATTGCGATGTGTGAACCGGGAAATGACATTTTGGTCTACGGCTTGACCATTCTGCCTTCGTGCGGAAAACACATTACTCTAAAGAGTGAGGAGACGATGGCTCCCATGCAATAAATATAGTTGCGTCCAAGAAGTAGATTATAATCCAAGGGTCCTTGAACTATCATCACGTTCATGTGAACGGATTTCCTTCTCAAAGTAATGGGCACATTTGGAAGGATCGCTAAAGGTCGACTAGTTCCTTTGTCAACGCCTGTCAGATTTCTCATTTCAGGCAAAAGCGATGGCGAACCAAGCACTTTCCAAGTAGTTGAGGAAAGGATACTCACAGAAGCGCCTCCATCAATGATGGTACCAGTCATGACCATTATGTAAGCTTGTACAATGATTCAAAATGGTACACTAGCTGGTAAACGGGATCTGCCTAGTAGATTCCAGTTGAAGCAAACGACTAGGTTGCTTGGAGGTGGGACTGAATAGACGACCGGGTATGGCTCTGATGAACTTCCTTCCTGCGATAAAGGAATGGGTGGACTGCCCCCAAGTTCATCGGAGTCTGTGTTTATGAAAATAATTTGAATGGTGTCGTTCTCTTTCTCTTCAGTGACAGTATCATTCAAAGATGAACACTCTGAAGGCAAGACCGGGTCAACTGCCGTCTCGACCTTTTGACTTTCGTATGGTATGGATTCAGAGGGTTCATTTTCAATGATAGACGCTTCGGCCAACCACAATGACGGGCTAGCCGGATTTTCAACCAGTGGTGGACTTCGTAAGAGTTTTTTATATCTAGGAGGGAGCCGTAGCGATGAAGAAGGACAGTCATCCAAAACTCTTTTAGCTTCGCCAAGGGAGGGACAATGGTGGACGGCATGATTGCCTTCACACAATTTACAAGGAAATCTGGGATTCATTTTCTGTCCAGGTGCTTCACTTTCACTGGTTGATGGTGTGCATTCAACATGATCATCAGAGATTGACGACATCGGATTGTGCAAACAAGGAGACTAGTCCCTTAAGATCCGTGGGATGCACGGACAATCTCGGTGATAATGGTCTCCATTGCAAATGACACAAGGAGATTTAGGTTTAGACGGTGCGATGTGAGGATTTTCGCTAGATGATGCTTGGTTGCCCCCTTTCGATTTTGCTTCCTTTTTCTTCTTTTCCTTTTTCTCTTTCTGCTTCTTCTTCTTCTCAGTTACTTGATTTTTAGCTTTACCAGCTTTATCAAGCGAAGAGGAAGGAGGAGAGGGAGAATTAGACGAAGTAGAAGGTTGGTGGGCAACTCTAGTATTATCTAGTTGCTGACTTGATTGTTCAGGAATTACGGTATTCTGAACGACAGAGGTGGAGAAGAGCCATACAGGCAAACCAATCGTCAATCCTGGAAGTGACAATGTGGCCATATGGGGTGCACCAACATCTCCCCAAGAGGAGAAGGGACTAGGATTTCCTCCAAGGGGAAATCCTTGGCTGGTAGACTCCATTTTCTCAACCTGAAGATCAACGGGGGAATTTGTGAAGTTATTCCGATTAAAATAAATTTTTAGACGCTTTGACACAACTTGCTTTTTCAATTTTAGAGAGTCGAGAAAAAACAAAAGATGACTCTAGTCACCTTCAATTTTTATTGAGCCTAAAGTGACAAGTGCTCAGAGGACCTTTTCCTTTAAGGAGTCTGAAAAGGAGCAAAAT
>APFE030950209.1:2500-15515 GCA_000404065.3 Pinus taeda | reverse complement strand
TCCACCTCGCAAATTGTCCTTGCCATTTGTCCATTCCTGGCCATCGCACCTTATAGAGGGGCCATTCAGTATGCATCGCAACCTTTACACTGGGAAGGTGATACGCATCGTACCCTCTGCACTGGGTATTCAATATGGTCTAGTTTTGACCATTTCTGAGCAGTTTTTAGTGGAGAACTTCTAGGAGATGATGTAATCAGCTGACCTTGTTCCTTTAGGCAGTGAAGCAACACTTTTAGGGAATTAGGAGCCCTTAGTTTATGGACATTTATGATTGGGGTTGAAGTGCCCAAAAATGTCTATAACAGGCTTACTAAATTCTTTGTTCAATGCTGTCTGAGTTTCTGCTAACGATGCCTAGGGATTATCAGTGCAATACTTAATGTACCAAGTTAGTGTGTAGTCCTACAAGGTGGTAACCAACTGCACCTTCTTTATATTATCATTGGTGACTTGTTGCGTTCTCCATACAACATTCGCAACAAACCATAATTGCTCCATATCTTCTCTTCCTATTCCTTTGAAGATTGGCATCTTCATTGCGTTTTCCATGATGAATGGTGGAGGTGGAGGCGGAGATGTAGGTGAAGGTGTATGCGATGTAGGTGGAGGTGGAGGTGGAGTGGATGGATGAAATATCCTTGGGATACCCTGAGTTATTAACTAAACAACACTTCAAGGTGTAGTCAACACTACCCCTTCGTTGTCACTTGAAGGAGGTTCAATCAATGGACTGTACTCTGGACCTGATCCGTTACTACTTCTAAAGAATCTTCCACTTCGCATAGCTCCAATTTTCAACTAATAGCATTTTAATCCAAGTATTCAATGACCTTAAGTACTTACCTCACTGTCCTTTGAAGAATCTTCGCTATAGCTAATAGATGTGTCAAATGAAAATTCAGTAAAAAATCCTCCCAGAATTCGATAAAGCCAATGATCGACATCCCACGCAATCTTTTTTTTAGATGCTTCCAATCGTCACACCAATTTTGGATTTGACACTATAGGAATATCGAGCTTCCACCTCCCTTGGCTATCTGCTAATTTAGCTAACCACTCATATAATTTGCATGGAAATGTGTAAAAGAAAATTTCGTGTATCTCTGTAAACAAATATCTATTCAACCAATCCTCCTCCTTCAATAGGCATGGATTCTTGTTTTCTTGAGTCGCAAACTCGTGAATATTCTCATCTAACCACTTTTCAATCTCTTTCTTAGTTAGATTCTAATGATGCAACATCACACATCTCTTAAACAGATCCTGGTCCTAGCAATGGAACCATTTGTTGGCTTAAGGGGCCCTGACCCAGGTTCAGAGTTAGTTACGCCAACCAACGAAACCCTACACTATTGGCCCTTTTGGCAGCAACCTGCGTCTCACCCAAAGCGGTATTGGGGGATGCAAGAACCAAGTTTCAAAGTGGATAAGACGAGCAAGAGCGCCAAGAACATCATGACAATATTGAATGTTGTTTCTAGATGACCATTAGATAAAATAACCACTCTCTTCTTCAACAACTCTTCTCATTGTCTCATTCAAAGAAGATGTTCTCTCATGCTCTGGTATACATTAAAGCATACTTCTCAAACCTAAGTATGAGTGTACTTGTTATCTTGTTACACACATGACTTCATTGGAAATACTCCTACACTTGAAAGAGAATGTTTTCAAAGTAGTATAAGATAGTATAATAAATAAATGAATACAATAGTATCGATAAAAATAATTCCAGTTGTGAAAATGAGGAAACAGGTGCAACTATACATGAGTCTTTATTGAAAACTAGGACTCTTAGTAGGCAAGATTCACAATAAATTCTGTAAGTTCATGGTGGTTCTTCAAAATGTTTTTGCTTCTATGATTGAGTCAGTTGATGTGGGAGTCCTTAAGGCCCAAATTCCAATAGATCTTGTCCCATAAACTTCAACACCTTATTTTGGATCAAGATCAAATATCCTTTTGAGTGCCTTGGAGTTTGCATAGTTCAGTGACACACTTCCTTGCTGACAACAAGGGAATATCTCAATCTCTCTTGATTTCCAAATAGTACAGATGACTCAACTTCAAGAAATTTACTCATGTCTATTGGCTTGAACTCTTGCACTTTGACACTCATTTACATCAATAGTGAGTTGTCTCACATTAGTTAATGACATCCATTAATGGTCAATAATCCAATGATTTGTTTCTATGTTCAACTTCAAAAAAAATTATTCGCATAGATAGAATTGTTTTAGATGTTGGTTTATGGTGAATACTACTTGGTTCATGAATCTAAAATCAATTTGTAGTAATGTGCCAATAAAAAGAGGGGATACAATCTCCAACATCATCTTACAATCCTTTAGTTTTAGTTTGGTTTGAACAATTCTAGAATTTTCAAGCATGTATACATGTCAAACTTATTTATGTTCAGGGAAATAACAACAAATTTCTAATAGCATTGGAATCTTATCAATCAGCCCTAACTTTCTTCAATCATAGCATCGGTCTCAAATATTTATTCCTTTGTACAATTTAGATTTGATCCACAATATGCTTAGATTCAATCATCATACAATGAGTATTAGCAACTAAACAAATTATGGGGTAAAATTAATTGTAATTATTTTGATTTATTTGGGATAAAGGACATATATTAATCTACAACTTCTTGTATGCTTGTTATTTTAACTTTCCTCCTACCTGATTTCATTCACTACCCATCATTATGCTATACCATGCCTTAGTCATTTCAACTATTTCCTATCCATCATTTTATCTTTTTACTCATCTTTGAAATTTCACAAAGAGGCTAGGTTCACGATGTAGGGTTTCACCCCATAGGCTAAAACCTTGTGCCGATCTGTGTTGTGAAATGTCATAGAATAGAGAAAAACATGGGAATCTCATGAATGTAAACATGTTATAAAATAAGTCTGTGAATTACTACGGGGAAATTTGAGGTCATAGTAGAGGGAATTTGTATGAGGATAAGGGAACAAGTAAGGATCATCATACTAGGAAGAAAAAGATATAAAAATAATGTGCAAGGTCCAGGAAATCATTCCGCTATGTATCAAGCCTAACATATTGGATAGATACAAAGCGCTACTAGAATGAGTGGAAGGTAACGCTAATACATAGATTTTGATGGGACACTTGAATCTTATCTTTTTGCTTCACAACCATTTGTATTACAAAGGTATGCAATTTTGAAAGGAAATTGATCCAATAAACATTAAAAAAGATAGGATAATTATTATCGCTTATGACTAATTTATTTTCATACCAATGTTGAGAATTGAGTTTAGAGTGGGTGATTTTGTTAATTTTTCAAAGTATCTGCTCTTATATTTTTGAAAAAATCCAAGTGTATGTTTTTTTGTTCAAGTGTGTATAGAATTGAATTATGTACGAAATGACCAATCAAAATTTGGGGAGGGCGCTGCATTTATATTTTAAGAATGTCTAGGGATACTTTTTACATAGGTGTTCACATCTTGGTTGAGCATTTGAAAGCAATCTAGCTAGACAAGTATGAAAGAGTTTTCTCATCCCCACTCTCTAATTATTTTTTTGGGCAAAGATGGTTGATGGATAAGGGAATGATAAGAAAATTCAGATATGGAAGATCAAGAAATATATAAAAGCCCTAGAATTTGCAAGGGGTAATGGTACACTGTTTGTTACCCTTAGTGATGATGCTCATGAACTTCTTTGAAAATTCACTGTTGATATTCCACAAAAAAACATGGAAAAGGGGGATAGTCAACTTCACATTTCACACATCTTTGAATAAAAAAATATCATAATTATGTAAGGAAGACAACAAAGTTGAGCTTGAGAGCAAAGAAAATGGGTTCCTCTTTTCCATATGCAAACAAGCCATGGAGTCATTTACATTTGTGCGACTTGGGCATTGAGGGGCTCTACAGTTTCAAACCTACGGATGCGTTGGGTATACGACCAAAGTCCCACATTGACTAGAAGTGGGGAGGATCATGGGTATATAAGGATGGACAAATATCTCCATTGGTATGAGGCCTTTTGGGGTAAAGCCCAAAATCAAATCCATGGCTTAGGCCCAAAGTGGACAATATCATACCATTGTGGAGATATGTGGTGTCGAGAGTCCTTACAAGTGGTATCAGAGCCAAGTTCCGAAGTTAGCCAAGTGGATGAATCCTCGGAATGCCGAACGAAGGTGGTGGCCCCCGGTAATATCACGATGGGATCCGTGGATGAGCTCGGTTAGACATGCGGTGTTATCCGGATTCTTCATGGACATGTCCGGGTCCCAACACGGTGAAGAGGAGTTGACCTGGGATAGAGCAAGCTCTCGAGGCAGGTGGTGTTGAGAGTGGACGGATGGATAATCGTTTGAGGGGAGGCTCGATGGTCCTTTGTCCGAGGGGAGGATTGTTGGGTGTACGACCAAAGTCCCACATTGACTAGAAGTGGGGAGGATCATGGGTATATAAGGATGGACAAATATCTCCATTGGTATGAGGCCTTTTGGGGTAAAGCCCAAAAATAAATCCATGAGGGCTTAGGCCCAAAGTGGACAATATCATACCATTGTGGAGATATGTGGTGTCGAGAGTCCTTACAGGATGCACTTCCTCCAATCTAACTCTATTATTTCATTTGCACAATGATTTCAATGTGTATGTTTTAACCTTGTACAAAATAACAAAAAAATAAACAATGGCGAGAATATATTTTCCCCTGGATCCCAAAATCAGGACTACCAGATTGATTTTTCATTATGTTTCTTTCAATATTACAATACATATATATATATACATGTCAAAGCATTCATAAACCCCAATCCATTAACCCTATATTAGAACATAATCGTAGTTCCCTTGACTGGATCTACAAAATGGCATGGGAAGAAAACCATCATGCCCAAAACCATGTGCAAAACCCATGCACAAAACCATGGGTAAGTATATCCACCATCTTTGGGTTCACCTCCCATTCTTGGGTCTGCATAAAAAAAACATTCCCAGGGTGCTATCCCAGGCCTCATGTAGGCGGGGCTATCGCCCCCCCGCCAACCCTCGGACAGAGGGTCTCCCAACCCCCCTTCCACCACCCCACTTAACCTAACATAACACATAATGCCTGCTTCTAGTCATCGAAAGAATATACCACATACCCAACATTCTCTCACTTGTTGTTTTCTTTCCACACAGGGGGGTCATAGGAGAGCTTTGCCATTGGTCCAACCTTGCAATGCCCATTGTTTCTCTACACCACGAAAATTTCTCAACTCTCATAGACTTCCTCAATGCATCTGCAACATTCTTCATAGTTTCCACCTTTACCAACAACACCTTTTTGTCCTCAACCATATCCCTCATAAAGTGATACTGAACATCAATGTGCTTTGTCTTCGAATGATAAGTAGGGTTCTTAGCCATGAAAAGTGCACTTTGGCTGTCATTGTATATCCTTATAGCTCGATGCATCAACCCCATACTTGAACATAATACTTGCAACCAAACTGCTTCCTTGATTGCATGAGTGGTTGTCATGTATTTAGCCTCTGTAGTTGAAAGTGCCACTATGTACTACCTCTTACTCATCCAACTTACTACTCCTCCAAATAGGTTAAACACATACCCACTTTTAGATATTCTTTGATCCATATCTCCATCCTGGTTTGCATCAACAAAGTCATGAATGTTAAAAACTCTATCCAATCATGGTCTTCCCTGTTAGCACAAACCATAATCACTAGTGCCATGCAAATAACTGAAAACTTGCTTCATTATTGTCCAATGCTCCTTCCTTGGTTTTGACATAAATTTTCTAAATACTTCCACTGCATGTGAAATATCTGGCCTGGTGCATTGGATACATTAGGCTACCAACTGCACTCACATATGGTAAACGTGACATGTCCTCTTCCTCTTCTTGTGTCTTAGGACACTGCTCAACATATAACTTTACACCTACATGAAAATGAACCTTCGCCAATTTACTATTATGCTTATTAAACCTCTGCAATATTGTCTCAAAATAATTCCTTTGGTTTAACCAAAGCTTTCTCTTTTCCCGATATTGTTTAATTTCCATGCCAAAAATATAGTTTGTAGCACCAAGATCCTTCATGTCGAATTTGGAGGACAATTGGGTCTTCAAATTCTGGATAATTTCTTTGTCATTTCCAATCAACAACATATCATCCACATACATGACCAAATAAATAACATGGTCACCAATTAATTTAAAATACACACAATGATCTGCTTTGCTTCTGGTAAAGCCAAGTCCTCCTATACATGTATCAAATTTCTAATACCACATTCTTGGTCACTGTTTTAACCCATACAAACAATTTTTTAACTTGCATACCATTTATTTCTTACCCTCAACCACAAAGCATTCAGGTTGCTTCATGTAGATCTCTTCTTCCACATCCACGTGAAGAAATCTTTTCTTCACATCCATCTTTTATACCTCAAAATCAAAATCAGTAACAATAGATAAAAAATAATCTAATAGAAGCTAACTTGGAAACATGAGAAAAAATCAAAATAAATTCCTGACACCTAGGAATAATAGTTTGCTACCAACCGAGCTTTGTATTTCTCCACCTTGCCTTCTGCACTCATCTTCTACTTAAACACCCATTTTCTTCCAATGGGTATCCTTTAGGCCAACAAATCCACTAGATCCTAAGCCTCATTTTTTTCCAAAGATGCCATTTCATCAACCATGGCCTCTTTCCAGAGTTTACCATCCTCTGAATCCACTGCCTCCCTGACAGTTATGGGATCATCATCAGTAATATATAAAGAAAAATTTGAACAAAAAGTAGATGGACTATACCTTTCTGGTTGCCTTCACTCTTAAACTAATCTTCTCAAAACTGGAGTTTGTGGCTCTTCTTATTCTGATTCCTGTTCTGATGTAGATTTCGATTCTCCCTCCTTTAGCTCAAAATCTATCTTCTCAAGTTCGTTAAGTATGAATTCATGTTTAATTACATATTTCACCTCCCTAAACACCGCATCTCAACTATACACAACCTTCCTTGTTACTAGTTTTCAAAGCTTATAACCTTTTAAACCATCCTTATACACAATAAAGATGCACCTTTCAGATTTACTATCCAGTTTGGTTCTTTTCTCCTTTGGAACATGGACATATGCATCACAACCAAATGCCCTCAAATGTGAAAGAGAGGTTTTCTTACCAGTCCATAACTCATGTGGAGTATTATCCTCCAACACTAATGAAGGTGATATATTAAACAAGTAACATGCATTCTCCATTGCCTCTGCCCAAAATTTTTGTCCTAACCCAACACCATTGAGCATGCTTCTTGCCTTTTCCATCAATGTCCTGTTCATTCTTTCTATTACTCCATTTTGCTAAGGTGTGTATGGAGTAGTCTCTTATCGTGCTATACCACACTTCTTACAGAACTCTTCAAATTCCTTCTTGTAGTACTCTCCACCATTATCTCTCCTCAACACCTTGATCTTCTCCTCTGTCTGATTTTCCGCTAGAGCCTTAAATTCTTTAAACCCATCAAAGATTTTAGATTTCTTCCTGAGGAAATATATCCATGTATTCCTTGAGAAGTCATCTATAAATGAGACAAAGTACACAAAATTACCCAGTGATGGAATCGACATAGGTCCAAACACATCACTGTGCAAAAGCTCTAATCTCCCTTTCGCCATCTTAGCACCGGAGGGGAAACTCACCCGATTTTGCTTCTCATAAACACAATGTTCACAAAAATCAAAATCTAGAGAGAAATTATACATACCTTGTACCATACAATTACCATGTAGTATTGAAAGGACCTTCTCTCCAATATGTCCAAGCCTGTGATGCCATAGCATGGTATTTTCTCCAGAGACCACTAGGTTTTCTGCTCCACTTTAAGGAACCACAAAACTATTGCACCCATAAATAAAAGTGATACCCAAAATCTTGTACAAAGTTCCAATCTGAACTCCCCACATTAATACCAATGCTCCCTGAACCATCTTGCAGGTATCTTTCTCGAACACTAGTTTTACACCTGCATCATCCATCTTACCTACAAAAATTAGATTTCCACCCAATGTAAGAATATGCAAAACACCAGGAAGTGTTCTAATCCTTCCACCTTGCAAATTCAGCTTGAATTTTCTGCGTTCGATGATGTTGACCTTCTTTTCATCCCCTGAGAATACATAACCACCATTATATTTCTCGTACTCGTAGAACCACTCCCTATGGGGAGTGAATTGAAAGGATGCACTTGAGTCAATCAATCATGCCTCATGATATACACGTGTACTTGAATAAGAAGCCAAGTACACATAACCACCTTCGTTTGAAGTGGTTTTCGCCTCTGCCGAAGGAGCATCATCAAATCCATTTCCTTTCTTAGGAGTTTTAGATCTATAGTCCCTTTTGTGGTGCCCTTCCTTTCCACATCTCTAGAACACCTTTACGTGTTTTCTTGGAGATTTAGATCTCCCACTCAAGGTCTTATTTTTGTTTCTTTTCTGGGACCGTCCTTGTACATACAAGGAATCTCCATTCTGGCTCTCCATATTTTTTCGTCTCATCTCCTTCGACTACAAGGATAAGACTATTTCATCAAAATTCAAGGTAGTTGTATTGATACTTATTACAACAACCAGACTATCCCACGAATTTGGTAGAGAACATAGCACATTGATGCACTTATGTTCGTATTAGATAACTATTGGATTACCATAGTATTAAAGGTGCTCAAATGCTCTGTCACCGAGTCTCCATCCTTCATCCTCAAGTTATACATATTTTTCCGCAGGAATAATTTGTTCACCATAGACCTAGATTAGTACAAAGTCCTTAACTTGAGCTACAAATCCTTCGACATAGCTTCCCCTAATACATTCAACGATATTTAATATGAGAGACACAATCATATTGTGCTCTTCATCTTTCGATCTAACTTCGCCTAGTCTTCTGTCGACATTCCTGTTAGGGTCGTGCCTGGATCTACAACATTCCACTATTCTTGGTCCACCACCAAATCCTCCATTTTGAGCTTCCATAACTCAAAAATATGACCATTAAATTTTTTGATCTCTATCTTTCTACCGTTTTCCATCTTCTTTAACTGCAAGAATCAATCCTGTAAATCTCCCACTGAACAAGGTCAACCATAGGCCTAAGCAAAACTCCTCAAAAGCAAAGGCATCCCCTTGAAGATGAACCTGACTCTGGTACCAAATGTAGAATCTAACCTTGTATAGAAATTACCTACAAACAAATTCTTCAAACAGAAAAATAAAAATAAAAAAAATGGTGAGAATAGAAAATAAATATACACAAATATTTTCCCTTGGATCCCAAAACCAATACTACTAGATTGATTTTTCATTATGTTTCTTTCAATGTTACAATAAATATATATACATGTCGAAACATTCATAAACTGCAATCCATTAACCCTGGATTAGAACATAATCGTAGTTCCCTTAACCAGATATACAAAGTACCATGGGAAATAAACGATAATTCCCAAAACCATGTGAAAAACCCATGCACAAAACCATGGGTAGGTCTGCCCACCATTTTTTGGGTTTGCCCCCCATCCTTATGTTTGCATAAAAAAATAAAAATCCTAGGGCACTGCCCCGGACATTGTGCAAGGTGGGGACTACCTCCCCCCTGCAAACCACCCTACAGGGGGTATTCTACCCCCCCGTGTGACGCCTCCATTACGTCTGATACAACGTACAATGCCTGGTTCTAGCCGAGGAAATAATATAACACATTTCCTACATTCTCCCACTTTTTGTTTTCTTTCCACACAAGGGGGTCACAAGAGATATTTGTCATTGGTCTAGGCCTGTAATGCCCATTGTTTCTTTATAGCAAGAAAACTTCTTAGTGCTCACAAAATTCATCAATGCATCTGCAACAATCTTCAAAGTGTCCACATTTACCAGCAACACCTTTTTGTCCTCAACCATATCCCTCACAAAGTGATATTGAATGTCAATGTGCTTTGTCTTCGAATGATAAGCAGGGTTTTTAGCCAAGAAAATTTCACTTTGGCTATCACAATCTATCCTTATAGCTCACTGCACCAACCCCATACATGAACAATATCTATGCAATCAATCTCCTACGTTGCTTTCATGAGTTGTTTCCATGTATTCATCCTCTATCGTTGAAAGTGCCACTACATATTGCCTCTTACTCATCCAACTTACTGCTCCTCCAAATAGGGTAAACACATACCCACTTGTAAATATTCTTTGATCTAGATCTCAAGCCTAGTCTACATCAACAAATCCATGAATGTCCAAAACTATGTCCATTCCTGGTCTTCCTTGATAGCACAAACCATAATCACTAGTGCTATGCAAATACTTGAAAACCCGCTTCACTGTTGTCCAATGCTCCTTCCTTGGTTTTGACATAAACCTTCTCAATACTCCAACTACATGTGCAATATCTGGTCTCATGCAAATCATTGCATACGTTAGGCTATCAACTACACTCGCATATGGAACACGTGACATGTCCTCTTCCTCTTCTTGTGTCTTAGGACACTGTTCGACAGATAAATTTACACCTACAAGAATATGAACCTTCACCAGTTTACTATCTTGCATATTAAACCTCTGTAATATTGTCTCAACATACTTCCTTTGGTTTAACCAGAGCTTCCTCTTTCCCGAACTCATTTAATTTCCATGCCCAAAATATAGTTTGTAGCACCAAGATCCTTCATGTTGAATTTGGAGGAAAATTGGGTCTTCAAATCCTAGATAATTTCTTCGTCATTTCCAATCAACAACATATCATCCACACAAAATACCAAATAAATAACACAATCACCAATTAATTTAAAATAAACATAGTGATCCTCTTTGCTTCTGGTGAATCCAAGTCCCCATATATATATGTATCAAATTTATGATACCACATTCTTGGTGATTGTTTTAACCCATACAAAGACTTTTTTAACCTGCATACCAGTTCTTTCTTACCCTTCACTGCAAAGCCTTCAGGTTGCTTCATGTATATTTGTTCTTCTAGATCCTTGTGAAGAAACCTTGTCTTCACATCCATCTGTTCTACCTCAAAATCAAAAGCATCAACACTAGATAAAATTAATCTAATAGAAGCTAACTTGGCAACAAGTGAAAAAATATCATGAAAATCAATTATGGTAGCTAGGAATAACCTTTTGCTACCAACCGAGCTTTGTATTTCTCCACCTTGCCTTCTTCATTCATCTTCTTCTTAAGCACCCATTTGCTTCCAATGGGTTTCCTTCCAACCAACAACTCCACCATATCCCATGCCTCATTTTTGTCCAAATATGCCATTTCATCAACCATGGACTCTTTCTAGAGTTTTCCATCCTCTGAATCTACTTCCTCTCTAACAGCGTTGGGATCATGATAAGTAGTAGATAAAGAAAAATTTGAACAAAAAGTAGATGGCCTATACCTTTTTGGTTGCCTTCTCTCTCGAACTTATCTTCCTAGAATTGGTGTTTGTGGCTCTTCCTCTTTTGATTCCTGTTCTGCTGTAGAGTATTATTCTTCCTCCTTTAGCTCAAACTCTATCTTCTCAAGTTCCTTTGGTAGGACTTCATGTTTAATACAATCTTTCACCTTTATAAACACCACATCTTAGTTGTACACAACCTTCCTTCTTTCTGGGTTTCAAAGCTTATAACCTTATAAATCATCCTTATACCCCAAAAAATATGTTCCTTTTAGATTTACTATCCAACTTGGTTCTTTTCTCCTTTGGAACATACACATTTTCATCATAACCAAATACCCTAAGATGTGAAAGAGAGGGTTTCTTACCAGTCCATACATCATGTGGGGTCTTATCCTCCAACGCTAATGAAGGTGATCTATTAAACAGGTAACATGCAGTCTCCACTGCCTCTACCCAGAATTCATGTCCTAACCCCATTGAGCATATTTCTTGCCTTTTCTATCAATGTCCTATTCATTCTTTCTACAATTCCATTTTGTTGAGATGTGTATGGATTAGTCTTCTGTCGTGATATACCTCATTTCTTATAGAACTCTTCAAATTCCTTCTTGTAGAACTATCCACCATTATCTATCCTCAACACCTTGATCTTCTTCTCTGTCTGATTTTCCACCAAATCCTTAAATTATTTAAACCTATCAAAGACTTCAGATTTCATACTAAGGAAATATATCCATGTATTCCTTGAGAAGTCATCTATATATGAGATATAGTACATAGACTTACCTAGTGATGGAACTGACAAAGGTCCAAACACATCAAGGTGCACAAGCTCTGATATCCCTTTCGCGCTCTTAGCACCAGAGGGGAAACTCATCGGATTCTGCTTCCCATATACATAATGTTCACATAAATTTAAATCCATAGAGAAATTAGACATACCTTCTACCATACCATTACCATGTAGTATTCAAAGTCCCTCCAATATATCCAAGCTTGTGATGCCATAGCATGGTATTTTCTCCAGAGACCACTAGGTTTATTCCCCACTTTCAGGAACCACAAAACTGTTGTGCCCGTCAATAACAATACTACCCAAAATATCTTACAAAGTTCCAATCTAAACTCCCTGCATCAATATCAATGCTCCCCAAACTATCTTGCAGGTATCTTTCTCGAACATTATTTTTGCACCTGTATCATCCATCTTACTTACATAAATCAGATTTCTGGCCAATGCAGGAATATGAAAAACATCAGGAAGTGTTCTAATCCTTCCACCTTGCAACTTCATCTTGAATTTTTCACATTCGATGATTTTGGCCTTCTTTCATCCCCTAAGAAGACATCACCACCCTCTTATTTCTTGTACTCACAGAACCACTCCCTACGGGGAGTGAAGTGAAAGGATGCACCTGAGTTAAGCAACCATGCCTCATGATCTACATGTGTACTTGAAGAAGAATCAATGTGCACATCCCCAGCTTCATCTAAGGTGGTTTTCACCTCTAAAGAAGGAGCATCATCAGATCCCTTTCCTTTTTCAGGA
>APFE030950198.1:207215-264134 GCA_000404065.3 Pinus taeda | reverse complement strand
ACAATTCAACTCACATCTTCCTCTCTCATCTTAGAGAATACAAGCTACCTGGAGGACGAATTCAGCCACACGTGGGAAGGACGAAGAGGACACACTGTACGGATTTTCTGCTGCTAGGGTTTCTGCTGCTAGGGTTTTGCAGAAAGTTTGACCAGCGTTGACTTTGGTCAACCCTTGGTCCAATCAAGCTGAAAATTTGTGGGAAGTTCGATTTTTGAAGGTCGTACTACCTGGCACAAAAATCGAGGTCAAAGAGTTGACCGTTTTGCTGCTGCGTTGACTTTTAGCTTGCTGCCCCTGCGTTGACTTTTCAGGTCAGCGTTGACTTTTGGAGAATTGACTTGGGTTGACTCATCTACTGGTTGGAGGGTTGTTGTGACACATCTGGGCTGGCTGACCAAAGGAGACTTTGCTAGTTGAAGCATCCTGTTGACCGCCGAAACGAACACACACATTTTTTCCTGTTTCTGATTTGTCTTCTGTAAGATCTGCTTATATGTTCTATCTGCATTTTGCTTAACTACTTGTATGATTGCTGTGTGAAAAGTGAAATTGCTCTTAGCATAGAACATCTACAAAACTTTACAGTATCCATGTACCAACAACGTTTAGCATATAATTTGAAACCATTCTTACATGTAACTTTTCATAGTTATAGAACAGTGCAAAATGGTAGTCTCAACTATTCAACTAAAATAGAGTAAAGATATACAAATAAGGCTTTAAATGCTTCAAAATCAACACAAGTTGGGGTATTTCTGGCATATGGTCTTTGTGTCTTCCCAGATAGTCGATCTGGGACTATACTTGTCCCACTGGACTTTAACTTGGTCTACCAAGCGATTCTTGAGTTGTCGAACTCTATATTCCAATATAGGTATGGGTTTGATCGATATGGTTCCCTCGTCCAATACCTACAGTTCCTTCCATTGAAGGTTATGAGATTTGTCAGGTATGTAATGTCTTAGTACAGATACATGAAAAACATTATGAATTTTATGCAAGTGGGGTGGCAGTGCAAAATGATAGGTGACATGTCCAACTTTTTCCAGAACTTTAAATGGCCCAATAAATTGGGGTGAAAACTTTGTTCCTTTTCCAAATCAGATGGTGCTTTTGTTTGGTCTGATGCGGATGAAAACCTGATCCCCTACTTCATAGTTTCTATCTGTCCTGTGAGCATTAGCATAAATTTTTTGTCTATCTTTTGCCTCCTTCAACCGTTGCCTAATTTGTTTACCTATTCCTCCATCTCTTGAACTAATTTTGGCCCCATTATCACCCAATCTTCTAGCCTGTCTCAATTTAGCAGTGTCCTGCAAGGTCCTCAACTCCTCCATATAATGCTTCAAATGGGGGCATTCCTATTGAACTATGGTAATTGTTATTGTATATAAATTCAACTAAGGGAAAGTACTTTTCCCAGTGTTTGTTGATCCATAACATACATCCTCAACATATCTTCTATTACTTGGTTCACCCATTCTGTTTGTCCATAAGTCTCAATATGATAAGTCAAACTTAAATTTAGTTGAATTCCTAAGCCCAATTGCATACAAGTCCAAAATCTTGAAGTGAATCATGATATATCCTTATCCGATATGATCTTCTTAGGAACTCCCTGAAATCTAATGATTTGATTTATAAATACTCGAGCAACGTCAACAACCTCATAAGTATCTCTTACGGGAATAAAGTGGGTGTTTTTCGTTAGTTTATCCACCACAACCAAAATGGCACTGTGCCTTTGTGGCATAAGAGGTAGCCCAACAATAAAATCGATAGAAATCACCTCCCATTTGGTCACAGGAATGTCGATAGCAGGAGACCTACTGGGTGACGATGGTCACTTGCTAACATTTAAGACATTTTGCAACAAATTGGAGAATATTGCTATTCATGCCCGCCAAAAAGAAGAGTTTCTTTGTATCAGCGTACATTTTCTTTACACTAGAATGCGCACAAATACGGTGCTATGTGGGCTTCCTTAAGGATGGTGTTTCAAATATTCCACTATTAGGAATATGCATGTTGCCATGGAATCATAACATTCCATCATCCTCTAATTCATATCTCTCAAACTTAGGTTCTTTTGGACCTTTACTTTCAAGTCCAGATCTTACTTTTAAATACCAACTTTCTTCCAAGAGATGTTCTAGCACTTGCTCTCTCAAGTATATCTTGATGGGTATAAGGGAAAAGATCCTTGGTCTTCTACTTAGAGCCTCTGCCTCTACATTCTCCTTCCATTTAATGTAAGAAATTCCCAAGTCATACTCGCTTAAGAATTCACTCCATCGTCTTTGCCTAGCATTCAAGTCCCTTTGGGTAAACAAGTATTGCAAACTTTGGTGGTCACTTTTGAGCACAAAACATCTCCCTACTAGGTATTGTCTCCATATCTTTAAAGCTAGTACTACAGCGGCCAACTCTAAATCATGTGTGGCATAGAGTTCTTCATGAGTCTTTAACTTCCTTGAGGCATACGCTATTACTCTTTTATCTTGCGTTAATATTGCACCTAATCCTTGCTTGGATGCATCAATACATACAGTAAAGTCTTTATCTATGTCAGGTACTCGCAAGATTGTTGAACTAGTTAGCAATCTTTTAGGCTTAGAGAATGCAATGTGACATTCCTCGGTCCACTCGTACCTAACTCCTTTATGCTGGAGGATTGTGATAGGCTTTGCAATTTTTGAGAACCCATCAACAAACCTTCAATAGTATCCGGCTAAACCCATAAAACTACACACTTCATGCACATTTTTCGGTATCTGCCAATCCGTGATTGCTTTTACCTTCTCAGGATCCACTGAAATCCCTTCACCTGATATGATATGTCCTGGGTAGTGAATCTCCTTCTAGAAGAAGGAACACTTGGATAGTTTTCCATATAATTGGTGCTCCCTGAGGCAAGATAACATTATATGTAAGTGTTTTCATTTTTGGAGTAGCCGAGAATATCATCTAAGAATACTTGTACAAAGTGGTCAAGATACTTGCAAAAGACACTATTCATAAGATTCATAAATATTGTTGGTGCATTGGTTAACCCAAATGGTACAACCGTGAACTCATAATGCCCGAGTTCCTATGCTCCCTTTAATTCGAGATTGGTTATTACATGGCCCACTGATGAAGTAAACCTACACTTGTGACCTGTCTGCCTCCAACCCTGAAAGTTCATCCTAACCATACCATAAGGTCCACTCATACCTAACTCCTTTATGCTGGAGGTTTGTGATAGGCTTTGCAATTTTTGAGAACCCGTCAACAAACCTTCAGTAGTATCCAGCTAAACCCATAAAACTATACATTTTTCGGTATCTGCCAATCCTTGATTGCTTTTACCTTCTCAGGATCTACTGAGATCCCTTCACCCGATATTATATGTCCTGGGTAGTGAATTTCCTTCTGGAAGAAGGAACACTTGGATAGTTTTCCATATAATTGACAAACTTTGACTTCTGCTCCTCTTCTTCACCTTCGCTATTGCAGATCAAACTTGTTTGAGTTGAGTGTCCAAATGAGGTCGAGCTCCCACCTATTTATAGCCTTTCTTGAGGGTCAAATACCCCTCCCTTAGGCCAACTTGTCCTTGGTCTTGGACTTATCCATCGCTTTTCACAAGATAAAATAAAAATTTTCCTTCATTACAATGTGTCCAAATGGGACTATGACACATGACCAATATTATTCTTTATCTTAGAAAGACCTAGAAGACCTAAACGCACAAAGAACACACTTTTGACTCAAACTTTTGTATGAAACCAGGCTCCAAAATAAAATATAATTTCTCTTTCTTTCATTTTTCTTTATTTATAAAGAATATACAATTTCATGATCACAATTACACCATAATGAAGACCAAACCTAGTTACAATTTTCAACAAAGGGCAATGTTATATACATGAATAGAGATAGAGAGAAATAAATAATATAAGGCATAAGTAAAAGTGAAACATATATAACTTAGATAAAATATATCTATATATACAATTTAAATAAAAAGAGACTAAATATGATTAAATTACACAAAGTCACAACCCTTCAACGAAAAGTCACAAAGCCCTTTTCTGTTGAAATTTGGTACCGGAGGACAGGTGGTTCTCTAAGGCTTTGACCTTTGGCCTAGGAAAAAGTGTCCAAAAGAATTTAATTTTTCTCCTAAAGTGACTGTATAATTTTTATAAAGTTATATCTAATTTAAAAGTGACTTTAAATGATAAAGTTACTAAAGTCTAATTTTAAAGTGACTTTAATAAAGTCAATGTAAAATTAAAAAGGAAAAGTGACTTTGGAAATAAATGACAAAGTGGCTCTTTATTAAAGTGGGGTGAATTAAAAAATAGAAAGTGAGATTTAAATGAGCATTTAATCTCAACCATAGATCTCAATCTATTTCAGCCATTGGATTTGGGGAGCACCCAAAAGTCACTTAGGGTTAGATTAAAGGAGGAAAATGAGGAAAAGGTCATTAATTCTTTCATGAGCAGATTGAGAGAAGGAGAGCAAGAGAGCAAGGGAGATTTCTGGACAGGGAGGAAAAAGAGACAGCAGCTTGGCACACATTCCAAGGGAGCAGTTTAGCAAATCTGTACAGCTGAGTGAGCACACTGTAAAAGGCAAATTTTTGGGCACGATTTTCAGGACGATGTACAGCAAATTTTCTGCACAAAAATCGAGGGTCGTACAGCTGATTTTTTTGCATAGAAATCGAGGGCCGTACAGCCGATTTTTTGCACAGAAATCGAGGTCCGTACAGCAGTCTGTACAACAACCGTACAGCAGTTTTCCAGGGCACGGAAAATGAGATAAGTTGTAAAGTTTGCTTGCTGAATATTTCTCACTGTAAAAAGACATTTTCAGAAATAAAGAAGAGCTCTCGAACTGGTTTTCCCCAAGAGTTGTAGGGGGTTTTTCTAGGGTCACATTGACCAAAAATCACTGTGTTCAAATGTGTTAAATGGCTGTTTGTACATACTGATTTTTATTTCTGCATTTTCCAGCATTCTGTAAAATTTCCAGAATTTGTGTTTTCAACAAAATTTATTTTTTCAATGTGTATGGATATGGGAATGGGCATTTAACTATATGGGAGAAATAAGGTGAAACTAAAAACCGGGGTGGGAAATGAGAAATTTTTACATTTTCAAACTATATATATTGAGTGCTATGCAAATGTAAAATCATATCATTATTCAATGATCTTTTATGGATACCTATTTTTGTCTCAATTGTTGAGTGAGTGGCTAAATTTCCAACCCACACACTAATGTGAGTCATTATATACAATTAGGGTCAGACGCAAGTCTTGGGAGACTTTGGAGGAATATATACCCCCCACATACTACTTCTTAATCAAAGAATTATTTGTTGAAAATTGTAAATGGGTTAGACTCAATACTCCCAAATTAGAGAGAGGCTTGCTTACAAATCATGATGTAGTCAAAATGAACATTTTGTTCAATCCTTTCTAATCCTGCTCTATATCTAACCATATCATCACATTAACCGATGCTATGACTAGCACTTTGAAAGAAAATTCCAACAATACATTTTCTTGTGATAATGGTCTAACATGCAAACAACATGGCTTCTTTGAAGAAAACTATAAACTATATTTTTAGAATAATGAAAATGACAATTAGACAAACATGACAAAATATTGAATGAGACAACATCAACGCTGAATTAGTGTGCTAATATATGTCCCATGAAACATACCACAAGTAGAATGTCTTGAATGGTTACCAAAATCTAGATTTACATTTAACATATTAGTTAAAACTAATAGATGATATATCTGAATATACTTTTTTAAAGTTCTGGGTAAAAGATGAAAATACATCCTCATAAGATCAATGAAAAGCCAAGATACCTTGCCAATAATCATGTTTAAATTAGTATTGAGATGAGACACCAACCATGGTTTGCTTGTGAACGTGGAGATACTTGTGATCGATCATGTAGTAAGTTATGCAATCCAAGTAACTGCTTTGCCTTTATGAAGGGTTGCTCTCTGTATTCCAGAGTGACATTATACCTGGGATGCCAAAATCGAAAATAGGGAAGTTCAATAGAGTACAAATTGATAAGCTATAGAGGAAAAACAACACAATAAATGGTATGAACAAAAGACCAGCCCTATAATGTTCAAGGGTTTTCATTGCACAAGATAGTTTTGGACATTATGGGATAGCCATACTATGTACTCAGATTTATAAGGAGATACTTCATTAGAATGCCAATACAACTAATTATTACTCAACACTTCAAATAATTAATATTTGTTTGTTTAAATAATAAAACAAATGATGTGAACAACGATGACCTGTCTAAGAGTAATGAGCTTTGTCTCCAAATAAAAAATGATGAATACTAACCAAATACATAGGGAACATAAAATCAATGTTCCAACATACAACCTATTGACACAAATTAGACTAGGCTAAACACCATAATCGTTCAACAAATATTTGAGCTGTTACAGAGGTAACATCACCCCCATAATAGGATTCGGAGTAGAGAACTCCCCAAGAACAAAATTTAATATTAAGTAAAAACGAGAGTGAGCTATGCCCAAAAGTAACTGAAAAAAGCCCTAAAGTTCCAAAAGTAGGTTGGGATTTTGAGGCCCTAGGGCAATCTTCAAAAACCCAAGAAACATACTCAAGCAACTTCTTAGCATTTGTTTCCCATATGCTTTCATTTGAGCACCTCATTTCAGAGCTTACTAAGTTCTTATAGCAAGAAAGAAAGTTTGCAGGTTAGGGCAGTGTGAATTTCATCCGTAATAGGTGGGTTTTAACAACAGCTTAGGAGTCTACAACTGCAAAAATTCCAAGCTCATCAAATAAGTGGAAAGCTTTGACATGTTTACTTCTTAACATGTTCAACATGGAGGATGTTATTTATCTCACTATAAATATGGTTTTTCTTGGATCTCATAATTGTGCTCATTCTCCATTGTTGGAGCAAATGATCCATGCTATCAATGATAGTTCTGTAGGATTTATGGCACATAGCTATGAGAGGCTTCATACACTATTGTTTGACAAGGATAAAGCTTGCTTCGATAAGTTAATGGGCCCACTGAAGGTGTGATGTAGTATAGAAATATACTCAGTTGTGTTGCAAATCTGCTCATTTAAGATACCAAGTCATAACACTACTTGCAACAGATTTTGGACAGCTTAGATGCAATGCCCATTGTCACCTAAGTTTGTTTTTGATGTACAAGTTGGGCTCAAATGGTGTGTCACAATCTTATGGACTCAATAGGCCTGGTGCCTGACCTTGGAGTTATGCAGTCTTATGTTTGCACATAGGGGCCCAAAATAAGTAAGAGAGAAGATTAGCTAGGAAATCTAATTTAAGAAAGGATTTTATTAGTTGAATCAACTAGACCTTCCACTAATGTTGTAAGAAGGCACTCCAAATTAATGAATGAATCTTCATACACAACCATAAATCATCCCTTATCTATGTAAAGAGAACAACCAGATATATTAGCAATCTCAACCTTTAATAATTTTAAGAAAGCAAAAGGGTGGTGCAATCATATCTCAAGAAACGAACAGTGATCCTCTATTATTGTGACTAGGAAATTTCTTTTATGTAACTTTTGCAAAATGCCCTAGATCTCGGAATCCAAATTCAACATGGCAATTAGATATAAACAGTACTTTGTCAACACTGTATTTCAGGAATCACACACTCTACTAATAAGAATGGCATCAAAGTTCATCACGATTCACAAGCAGAAGAAAAGAGTACCTGTCTGAAATTTAGGAAAACTAAACTACCTTTGCCAATGCCATAATCACATTGCTAATAAGTGATTCCATAGATTTGATTAGATAATAGGCAATTATGCCATGTTCCCTTACATTATATATTTCTTCCATAGAAATTATCTCCACATAAAATATAGGCACTTATCTCAAGAAGAGAATTGATTTGTAATGACCTTAAGGTTATGGAATAAAGTGCAATAAATTCTTTCATGGAATCCCACTTCCTCTGTATCTTTCTCAAACAAACTAAAATATATGAACTAAAATATTAAAATAATGAAAAAAATACAATAAAACCAATGTCACATGGTTCGCGTTTGAGTTCGAGTTCAGCAACAATAAAGTCAATTCGAATTTGAATTTGTCTATGAGATTCGGTTAAGGTTGCCATTATGTTCGTCCATATACATATTTCACATTCTCAAAATATTTAAATATATATAAATATATATAATTTATATTAATTTAAATTCATAATTAATATTATCTATTATATTAATGTATTTATAATTTTTTTAAGTACAAATTACATTAATTTATAATATATATGATATACTAGATTTATTAATTTATAACATTTCTGCCTCTACAATTCGTCTTAATGTGTGCACCATATATCATGATGTGTATCAATACATGCATTCCATCTATGCCTCTCCATCACACTTAGTAAGTAATTTGTGGTTCTCGTGCTCTTCAATTTCAGATCTGTCTGAAACTCCTTCTCTGACCCCCCTCAAAAATTCACATTTGTAACTTCCTACAAAAATCTGTAATCCAATGGATGCACTCAAGGAAAGAATAAATAGCATTTGCTCAATTCTATTCAAAGCATCATGACAGTTTACACCTATTGACCACTGAAGTTACACTTGAAGGTTCCATGTCCAAGGATATTTCAGAGCATTCCTGCACCTACAAATCATTCAAACTTCCAAATTTCATTAGGGCTTCTAAGCCCCTTTCTTCTGTTGAAAAGTGTGACTAGTGTCGGTCTTCATAATTGTATTTGAGCCATAATATAATGTATTTGCCAAAAGAAAGAAAAAGAAATTTTATTGTTAAAGAAATTGATATATTAAAGCATGGGTTTCATGCTTGGGTCAATGATTTTTAAGTCAAAGCCTTCATTGTAGGCTTCTAGGGCTTGTGTCAAGAGCCCTTGTCCTTATCTTTATGTAAAAGACCCTTCTTAGGCTTTATCAGTCAAGAAAGAAATTTATTTTAGTATCAAATAAGTCATTTAGGCCTCCTCCACCAAGTTGGCCTTGTTGTCGCCCAGATTGTACAACCACCGCGACAACGCTAAAGACGGGGGCTATCACTCTGATCCTTGCCCACTCCATTCTAGTTGTCTTCCAACAGCAGACTATGGGGGATAGTCCCTATGGAATGAAGTGAAGGAAAGAAAGTTGAGAACCAACTTACTTGGGAGATACGAATGAGTGGCCTGGCCACTTGGTTGAAATTAAGCAAGATTTATTGATTAGATTAAATTTTCTATTATGAAACCAGTGCTTTAATGGAGTCACAAATTCTTGCTTCTTATAAACTGGAACAAAATGACCGGATGGACACTTGCTGCTTGAATGATTGACTAACCTATATGATATGCAAATCCTAGGAACTATGTAAGATGCAGTGATCTTGGTAAATTTTAGTTAAATGCCTAGTCTAATTGTAACCTTCCCTTAACTATTTTGAAGTTGGGGTCCAAGGTAGGTTGTGGGAAGGAGGGCAACAAGAAGCAGGCTAGAGCCTGCTTAATGATACCTTTTGTTAGGCTCCTATCACCCGATGCCTTCAGCGCTGCAGAGACTGTGGCTCTAACCACTGCAAGATCACCATGTTAACCACCAAAGAGTTGCCAAGGCCCCTCAAGCTAGATAAGAGGGGTTGTCCTATGTCTCTATCAACCTAGCTTATGCTAGGAGGTAAATTTTTAGTGCAAATCTAGATCTAGTATGTTTATGCAAGAGATTATGAGTGAGATTTATCTTGAGTTAAAATTTTCTTAAGTTGTTTAAGTACTTAATTAAAATCCTTTTTTTCAAGGTTGATTAACAATGGTGAATTGCAATCTTAGACAAGGTAAAATGCTTAGAGATACAAGCGTAAACTTCAACAATATTCCACAAGATACCAAGTAACCTAAGATGCCAAATGCTTAAAATAGTCAATCAAGATGTTAATCACAAATTTATGACAGTTTATACCAATAATACTACTTTAGAAAATTCAGACCTTATCAATATTGTAACAACAATGCATAAACCATTTCAAATGATGAAAATTGCCCAACACATAAAACACCGCAATTCTAATGACCAACAAATGTAATTCAACTTGTTTAGAGCACTTTAAGATGATGTATTCAATAGCATTTTAGATCTCATTTCTTGATTTGCAGCAGTAAATAAAGATAGATCAGCGAGATAAAACTGCCAAAAATAGATAAACAATATGCCCAAAAATGGCAAAACGCACTAGAACTTGAAAATTTCACTTTTGAGGGCTTTTAGAGAGTTTGAATAAGCAATTTTTAGAACTGATATGTTGTTTACAGCGCGGTCACTTAACCACAGATTAGCAAACTAATCAAGCTTAAGATGATGCCCAATATTTCCAAAAATAGAATAATTAACAAAAAAAAACACTAGAAATTGAAAATTTCAGTTTTTGTCCCTTATTAAGTATTTGATTTAGAAATTTTGATCTACAGAAATTTCCAGTTATGTAGAAAAATCCAACAAGCTTAAATGTTAGATCTAGACCAAAACTCAAATATCCAAGAGGCCAAAATTTGTGAAAATGAAGATTTTGAAATTTTAAATGACTTTGACCATTTAGTTTGTGATTTTAGGGCCTAACTATTAGTAATTTGTTTGCTGTAATAAGACTGTAGAAAAAAGGGTTTAAAGGTCAATCTCTAGGCCCAAGGCCTTGAAGATCCCACAGTTGAAAATTTTCGAAACTTTGGGATCACTTTTCCACTCGAAAAAATAGGAATTTTGAGACCTAAGCCTGCAAAACTGCAAGTATTTTAGCTTCAAAAGTTCAGATTAGGGTTTCAAGTCAATTCTGGGGCAAAAGAGGCCAAGAATTGGAGAACAAGGCTAAGGGAGGCAAATTTGCGGGGATAAATGGGCTAGGATGATAGATCAGGGCACAAAGATGAAAAATACGGCCTCAAAGGGCCAACGCTATGCCTAATGAGGCTAGTGTTTGGGAAAAAGAGGATATGGAGGCCTAGGGAAAGCCTAAGGCCTATAGCCTAACGGCCAAGGAAAGGGAGCAACAAGTTGTTAGAGGGTTTCGCTAAGAGAAGGAGGAGAGGAGGCCAAAAAGAAGAGGGTCGAGGGGAGGATTAGGGCCGAGGAGGACTAGTGGAGGAGGGCTGAGAGGAGGGAAGGTCTATGGCAGGCCTAGGAGGGCCAAAGAGTTGGCCGTAAGCCCTTTTACGCTTGCAGCTAGGGCAAAGAAGGGAATTCGCAGACCCAAGGGGTCACGGCTAGCCTATGCCTGTAGGAGCTAGGCCTAGATCTAGCTCTTCTCCCACTTGGTTTCTCAATCTAACCTACAAAAATGTTAATAGAAATTCCCAAACCCCAATATACAAAAATAAAACTAAAACCCCAACGCAAATTAGAAAAATACTTTACAAATTTAAATTTACAAAATATACATGGGTTTTCAAATGGATTTTGAGAAAATAATTTTTATGATATTTTTTCCTTGAAAGAATGGCTAAAACGCCTCAGAAAAATTATTGTTCGTTATAGCCCTAGAGAAGATTTAATCCACCATATAAAAACTAGGAATCCAAGCAAAATGATCCTTGCCCACAACCTGTGAACTTGGAGACCAAGGATTGAATACCTGCAAAACCCCAAAGTCTTTTATTATTGCAAACAAAACAGTTACCAGAGGGACAATAATTTACAAAATGCTTCAGCAGCAATTCTAGTCAGAGATAAAGATGACTAGAGACTCAACTAACTCTCTAATTTATGGATAAATCCTCCAAATGGAAAAATAACCGCTAGTTTATTTGATCCTTGTCAAAATAATCTTGGCCATTGATTAACACTTCAAGATCTTTTAATCTTAGCCCTTGATTTTTTATTTTTGAGGGATTTTCGAATTGATCATTTAATTCCTTTGTAATTAGCTCAAAATGAACTATTTAGAGCTAATTTCCTCAAAAAATTGACTTTGACTTAACCACCAAGGTCCAAGGGTCCAAATTTTCTTGAAAAAGACAATATTCCCTCGGTGGAGGACCTTTAAAAATTGATTCTGTTAAAACTCACGAATTTTTCCGTTTGGAGAATTTATTTTCCTAAGACAATTTAACTTGAATTTAATTAATTAATTTTCTAGCTTAGGATTTAATTTTATTTTGCCAGGAAAATTAATTAATTTACACATGAGGGAATTTAATTATTTTTCCAACTCTCGAATACATATGATTTTTCATTACAAGACTCAAAGAGAGAATACACATTTGTCTTAGACCCTAAAGAGACATAACCCATTTGCGACTCAATATAATTTAGTAAACCAAGTGATTTGTAATAAAATAATTAAGCCAATTAGCTTAAATTATTCTCAGACCATTTTTACATCAAACTCAACTAAAACACTAGGACTCACTTAATAATCAGACAATAAACTTCACCCTAGCTTTGGGGTTTAAGCTGGAGGGAAAAAAACTCTTTTGATTAGCCATGTCGAAAAACACAGGTAATCAGTGAGGTTAAACAACCTCTTATGGTGGGATTCGTCATCAAACTATAGGCTTACCAAGGCTGTTACATAGACTCAAGGATTTACTATGATCATTTATAAGATATAACTTGCAGAATGGAATGACCATGACACATGGACTGTTGATATCAGATCCGATCTTTGATGAAAAAAGTTCGTACTTCCGCTTCCTTGGAACTTTGACAAATCAGGTGCAACAAGCCTCAAAGAAGGACAAGTTGGCCTCATCAAGAGAATTCAACCTCATAGATTCACTATATATTGGCATTTATTTGACTTCTTTTGGAGCATCAATCAAGAAGTTCAATCTGCAGTAGTTGGAGGCAGAAAAGAAGAGCGAAATTCCCAAGAAGGAGAAAACCCTAGTGAAAGAGAAGGAGACATTTGTCAAGCAAGAAGAAGTTGTTTTTCTCTCTTTGACTCACACGTGCGAAATTTTGAAGTTGTTGGGGAGGTCGAAATTTCAGATCTGCAATAGGGCCGAAATTTAGGAAGTTGGGGGCCGAAATTTTGGACTGTTGCTTGGCTAAAGATACTAGACAAGAAGAGACTACTGAAGATTGCAAAATCATCTCGGAAGGTTGACTGGGTGGAGGAGGAAGATCTTTTGGTCTGGTCTAAGGTCTTGGATTATCTCAAGTTTGACATAAATCTGCTAGTGGAAGAGTTTGACTGGGTATTCCCCTAGAAAGGGGTTTTAGCCCTGGCTGAGTGCCTATATCTAGTGTCGTTGATCTTCATGTTTTGATTTGATGATTGCTTAATGAAAAGAAGACAAAAGAAGAACATAAAGAAAAGTTAATAAGACTATAAGAAGATCACAAGTAATTACCATTATAAGAAAATCTTTCTGTTTTTTTTATTTTCTAATATGGTATGAGAGATAAGGTGAAGGAGGAAAGAAAAAGGCAGCTTTAAGGTCTATTGAAAGAAGGTCGCTAAGGAAAGAATCATATAAGAAGAAAAGCCTACTATCTATAAACATTGTGACAACCTCAATGAAGACAAAAAATAAGCTAGAGGGAGCCTCCAATTACAGGGCATGGAAGAAGAAGAAGGACTTTATTCTTGCTAAGCATAAAGTTTTGGATTCTGCTCAAGGTAAGAAACCTACAAATGATGCAAGAAAGGAAAAGTATAGGGACACCGACATCTTAACCATGAATCTAATAGTAGATGGAGTGAAGAATAATCTAATCCCATACATATCCAATATAGATCCTACACAAGAAATGTATGAAGCCCTGTCCAAGTTGTTTACTATCAAGAACATTGGTCAAATAGCTAGTCTAAAGAATGAACTAAGAACAATAAAGATGACAAAAGATGATATTGTATCACCATACTTGTAAGGATCTCTAAAATAAGAGACAAACTCCAAGTTATTGATGAATTTGTACCAGAGAAAGAACTCTTGATTGCTGCACTACTAGGTCTACCAAAATCTTGGAGCTCTTTTGTATCAGGAATTAGCAGTTGGAAAGATACACCAACCTTTAAACAAATGTGGAATGCATGCAGTCAAGAAGAAGCTCACATCTCATTAGTAAGTAACAAAAATGAGGATGAAGAAAACAACACTTCAAATGTCTATTATGTTCATCACAAGAAGAAGGGAGTATACAAGAAGTTCAAATGACCAAAGAAGAAGGTTGATCTATCAAAAATTGAATGCTACAATTGTCATAAGATGGGACACTACAAAAGCCAATTTCCTAAGAATCCAAGAAATAAGAAGAGAGAAAGAGAACACGCAAATGTCGTTGATAAAGCTCCACCCAAGAAAAACAAGGGTGAAGAATGCAAAATCAAAGACTTATACTATTAAGTCTTCTCTTACATATCCTTCTAAGTCTACTATTTGAAGTTTTATAATGTTTTATGTTATGTTCTGGTATGATAATTCTCACTTGAAATTTGCTTTATATTACTAACATCTTTATGTCTAGTATTTTGAATCATAAAGATTCTTGTTAGGGTAATTAATCATTAGATTGAATCTACCCTTGTTATATTGTCTCTTGTCATTTGATCATTTTTGTGAAACCCTAACCTTTAGGGTTCACTGTGAAACCCTAGGCTCTTGATGTTAAGGGTATGTCAATGTTGATTATGAAACCCTAATCCTTTTAGGGTTTGTTGATAAAGTCTAGAACAAATGATGAAATCCTATTCTTTTGAAGTTTATGGTTTTGGTAATGTCATGGAAAAAGCCCTACTTCTTTATGGTTTGTTGCTAATGTCTAGGTTGTATAATGAAACCCTAGATTTTTAGGGTTTGGTGAATTAGGGGTTACAAACTAAACCCTTGTAATAGTCAATATAGAATCCTAGAAGTGGCTCTTAGGGTATTTGTGCTTCCGTATAATTGAAAGCTAGCCTGGTCAAAATTGTTGTATACCTAACTTCGATGTCTTGATGTTTGTATCTAGGGTTTACCTAGTAGATATTGATATGAGATGTTAGTGCATGATAATGAAACCCTAGATATTTACTTGTAAGTATGCTAAGTTGATTATTGATGATTTGGTTTTAGTAATGAAATCTAGGGTATATAACAAAACCCTAGTAGAATCTGTCATGAAATTCTAAAAACATATTGTTGAAACCTTAGATGTATAGTACTATGATTGGATTGATATATTGATTAAGTTGTTCATATCTAAGGCTTTATGTCCCAAGGATTAAGTCTAGGGTTTATGACAAAACCCTAGCAAGATGTTGAAGCCTACCTAGTACATAAAATATGTGACCCTTGCTAATTATGAAGCTAACTAGCTTTAGGTATTTGATGTCTAAAGCTTGAATGTTTTGATGCTTCCATTGTAATGACATGATTTTGATATAATTCATTTCATGTTTCTGCATATTTGTATTTAGTTGTACTTTCTATTAAAGTTTTGTAGGTACATAATCTTCAAGATGTTGAAGATGTTCATAATTAAAGATGATAATAATGATGAGCATGATAAAGGAAGCTACAAAAATGATGATGATCAAGATGACCTTGATGCCATAAGAAAGAATGAAGCCTTGAAAGGTTGAAGTTTCTCTGATGTTATAAAAGAAGGTAGCTATTGATCTCCCTAAGTTGAGAGGGAGCATGGGTAGAAAAAGGGTATTTCTCCCCAGTTAAGAGGGAGAGCATATTATGACAGCCATAAGTAAATACCTTGAAAAAGAATGAAACCGAAGAATGAATGAAAGTACTATAGATGGATTTGCAAACAAAAGACTTGAGAAGTACTGAGGCTATATTCGGTCCTATTGAAGAAGTGAAAGAAAAAGAAAGGCTCTAATAAGTTGTATTTGAATAACTTGATGATAAGATAAGTAGCATCAAAATGATTGAGAACCTCGCAGGCTTGTGTTTACTTGTATATATATTTGTAGGTTTATTACTAATTGGGGTTGTGATTGTGCATGATCTCTCCGTAAAACGAGTTTGAAGCATGCTTGGATTATATCTATATGATTTAGTTGATTAGGAGAGATAAAGCATCTTGTGGTGACAATAGGACATCTGGCCAGCCTATGAGTTAATGTCTAGGTCCCAAAGTAGGGAGGGTGGCATTGGTCTTGGAGATCTGACCTTGAATACACACCTAGATCCCTGGGTTGGTGTTAGAGCTCAAAATACAGATGGTACTTGGAGTGGCTAAAGCTTGAGTATGCCTTAGTCTAACCTGACTAAAGTACCCTAGTCAGGAATCTAATCTATAACACTGCGTGTGTTGGGACTCTTCATAGAGCATATCATTTTGAGATCTTCCATGTAGCTCCATATATATGTAATTAAGAATACCTCCCTAGTTTAGAGGGAGTGTTGAAAAATGTAACTAGTGTTGGTCTTCATAATTGTATTCAAGTCATAATGCAATGTTTTTGTCAAAATAAAGAAAAAGAAATTTTATTGTTAAAGAAATTGACTTATTAAATCATGGGTTTCATGCTTGTGTCAATGATTTTTAAGTCAAAGTCTCCATTGTAGGCTTCTAGGGTTTGTGTCAAGAGTCCTTGTCCTCATCTTTATCTAAAATACCATTCTTGGGCTTTATCAGTCAAGAAAGGAATTTATTTTTGTGTTAAATAAGTCATTTAGGCCTCCTCCACCAAGTCAACCTCAAAGAATGACAAGTCGCCCTCATCAAGGGAACTTGACATCACAAATTTACCATGTATTGCCAATTATTGGACATCATTTGGAGCATCAATCACGAAGTTCGATCTGTAGTAGCTAAAGGCAGAAAAGCAGAGCGAAATTCCCAAGAAGAAGAAGAAAACCCTATTGAAGGGGAAGGAGACATTTGTCAAGCAAGAAGAAGCTATTTTTCTCTCTCTTTGACTCACATGTGCAAAATTTTGAAGTTGTTGGGGAGGCCAAAATTTCAGATCTGTAGTAGGGCCAAAATTCTGGACTGTTGTTGTGCTGAAGCCGCTAGACAAGAAGAGACGACTAAAAATTGCAGAATCATCTTGGAAGGTTGACTTGGTGGAGGAGGAACGTCTTTTGCTCTGGTCTAAGGCCTTGGATTATCTCAAGTTTGATTTGAATCTACTAGTGGAAGGCTTTCATTGGGTTTTCCCTTAGAGAGGGGTTTTAGCACTAGCTGAGTACCTATATGTGGTGTCGTTGATCTTCATGTTTTGATTGGATGATTTCTTGATGAAAAGAAGATAAAAGAAGAACATAAAGAAAAGTTAATAACACTATAAGAAGATCACAAGTAATTATCAATATAAGATAATCTTTCTTCCTTTCTGATTTTCTAACATCTTCTTCAGTTTCTTCATTTTTTCCTCAAATTCCATAGCCCTATGGGGATCTTGGTAATGTGATGGTAGCAGCATGAATTAGGTCATGTAATAGGCCTAAGTAACTTGGGACTTTACCAACAAGTGAGTTAACTCTAGGGAGTTTCTTTCACTTAACTAATTATTCATGTTTTTTAACACTGACTAACTAGTTGAGTTTTTCTCCCAAATGTCCCCGCAAAGTTGGAGTGTGTCTTGATGGAAGAGCCTTGGGTGAGTCCTAGTGTCTAGAGTCAAAGTATATTACCATGCTATAACACTTGTAAAATTTCACAGAATTTGATTAGGTCTAGTGGCCATTTTTTAATTGTTAAAAATTTCCCACTAGATGGGATTTTTAATAATTTTTTTAATAAAATTGTAATAAGTGATGTCTAGAGAAGTTGTAGGGGGTATGAGTAATCAAAATTAGACCTCAGCAGCTCAACTTTCTACTAGGACACACTTTGAGGGGTGAAAAATCACTTTTACCCCCATAAACCCACTTTTCCCAAATCTAGCGGAAAATGTGGCAATAAATTAACCAAAAAATAAAAAAATGTGAGAAAAAAAAATTCCCACATGCCAATTTAGGTGTAAATGACTAGGAAAACA
The DNA here is from genome assembly GCA_000404065.3 of Pinus taeda. Taxonomy (NCBI): domain Eukaryota; kingdom Viridiplantae; phylum Streptophyta; class Pinopsida; order Pinales; family Pinaceae; genus Pinus; species Pinus taeda. The sequence goes on along the minus strand of APFE030950198.1, from coordinate 246,153 downwards.
AAGTCAAGTTAAAAGACAAGTGGAGAAGTGAGTCGGCAACCACATTATCAAAGAATTAAAGCACATGATCAAATGGTGGGTCATACTTGGGGTACACGCATCCTTTTGGCAACTCGAATTTCTCATGGAGGAATTAATGCATAGTTGGAGATTTAGGAAATATTTCATTTGAGGGTAATGTGGAGTATTGTCTCCACAATACTCCACCAAAAATTTACCTTGTTCTCCACTTGTACGCAAGTTCCTCCCTTAGCTCCTATGGACAATGGCCTCGCAATGCGGAACATGTACGCATAATAGTTTGAGGAGGTGTCATCACAGATTTTTTGGGAATTTTCTTGGTGAGAAATCTATGGGAGTTTCCTACACATAACAAGTCTTCCTCATACACTTGGCATCTATAGTAGGAAAATGAATTTGGCACATGGGTTTTCTGTCCAGTTCAAGAAAAACACTGTCCTCTTGCCAGAAATGGATTTTTACACTTGACATTGGAGCTACACTTAGCAAATTCAAATTTTCCTTGAGATTTCCATCATTCTCCACTTGGCATTGGGGTTTTCTCTCATTCTCTTATTTAAGCGAGCCATGGGCTCTATTGAAATCATTCTTAGACGTATTATGCTTGAGGAAACTCTGCAAAAATATATATTATTCTTTTATGCAAATAAAGAAAGACTTTGGGAGTTAAATTTGGTTTGGTGTTCTCCTTCCATGGTTGTGAGGTAACATTGTTTTAACGATTTGTGCTTAATGTTCTAAATTGTTTCTAAGTCTTGTTAGCATCATATGGAATTCATTGGATTGACATATGGTACGACTCTTATAAGATCCGCGAGTACCAGCGAGTATTGACAGGTTTTATAGCGAGACAGGTCACTCGCATAGAACCCGCGGTCTCTACCCGTACCCGCCAAAACTCGCATAAAACTCGGGTACCCACATTGAACCCACGAAGAACCACATATGACTCGTATAGGACCCGCATAAGACCCTTGGAGACCCTCAAAATTCGATTTTTGTTTATTTTTCTTTTTGTGCTTAACATTTACCATATTTTAAGTTTTTTTTGTATTTTGCCAAGTCTTATACAAGTCTTACACGAGTCATTCCCAAGTCTTATACAGGTCATCGAGTCAATAGCTAGACGAGTCTTATAGAGTACAATTCGTGAAACATTGGTCCTAAGTCATAAGATCTAACAAAATGATACAAAATTATATCAAAACAAAAATACATTATCTCATAAGATGAATCATGGTAATGAAAACAATAGATTTCCCCCTGTTTGCTTGATGGAAAATAGTCATAGCACGCACAACTTCGTTATCAAAACCAACCAAAAAATTGGTCCACCAGAAAACACTGAAAATATTCAAATTTTGAAAAGAACATATGTATCTCATGAGATGAATCATGGGATATGAAAACGACAGATTTCCCCCTGTTTGCTTAATGGAAAAAAATTACAATACCCTCATTGCTCAATCCTGTATCCACTTTAAAAAAATTAAGGCTAAAATTAAAACAAAACAAAACAATGGTTATAACATGAATCTGACAAAAAAAATGCGAAATTTTCCAAATTATCGTAAAAATTACCTAAATTATCGTAATAATTACTTGAATTATCATGATAGTTTCATTTTCAGCAAATTATCGCGACAATTACCAACGATATTATCAGTGGGCTGGGTTTCGACAACAATATTGTGATACTTCTGATATTATCGCGATATGTGAAACACTGCTTATAACCTAAACCAATAACCCATAATTTGGATTTGTAACTTGCATGAAATTTTTGGCCCCCAATGCAGATTCGTGCAATTTTATTTATGATCTATAATATACTCGTATTAATGCTCCCTCCCATCCCAAGCTAAATGGGAGGTGTTATTTTACCCTAACCCAACTTCCAAGGTTACAAAATTCCACCCTTTCCAAAGCTAGCAGAATTAGCTTTGAACTACACCATTACATTTAGCTCGTCGAGAGGTTTTTGACGATATAAACTTTATCGAAATCCAACACCCAAATCAATAGTTTTGGCCTAATGACCCTGCCATACAACGACTATCATCCAACTCAAATGGCTCCGCCATGTCAGACTCGACTTCCATGCGAATGCCACTTAGACTCCAGTTGTGCCACATCATCACGCCTTGCCCCATCACACCGGAACACAAAATGTTGATTTTGGGTAGCATCGGATGTGCTCTAGCCCTGAAATTTTGTGGAGGGGATAGAATACATGAGATCTCCAAAAACCAGAAATAGTTTGAAGAAATTCCACCCAGATAAGGAGTTATTAAAATAATTAATATTTTTAATGGGTTCCTAAGTCTAAACTTAGGAAAATAAAAATATTAATGGGTATCAATAAGAATATGGGAGAGAAACTTCTAAGTGACGAGGATCAAGTCTATTTTAATCTTAGCCGTTGATTAGGGACTTAATCTCGGCTGTTGATTCATCAACAGGAAAAGTATAACAGGAGGCTTGAGGGTCAGTTGGAGATTGTTAAATTATGGTACGTTCTATGCTTAAGAGCAATTTACTTCAAATTTTCTTATTAGCCCAATATCAATTTCCAGAATAGCAATCACATCATCATGATAGTAAAATGCAGATAGAACATAAATATAAACAGTAGAAGACAAGCCAAGACAAGAGACGCAAGATGTGGCACCAGCCATGGACAAACCCCAATGCGGGGAAACCCGTCTTCTTATATTCTTCAATAATTCAGCAGAGAAATATAGATAGTACAGTTACACAATTCTGTAATTTTATGACAGCTGCAACAAAACCCTAACCAGGAAAGTCAAGGTTGGTCAAACAGATCAAAATTGACCTCAAGTCAACCTCAATCAACTCAGCCTCCAATAGCAATGTTAGATAGCCCAAAATAGTCTGAAAATGGTGGTCAAACTACAGTCAACGAAAGTGAAAGTTTGTGGTCAACCCTTGACAGTCAACGTCGGTCAATGGGTGGTCAAATAGAGGTCAACATTTGTTGTCCAGAACTGCGGCTTTCTTAGAAGAGGCTCCCCACACTAATCCGCAATCAAAGATACCCTCACACTGGTCAACACTACTGAAATAGCCCTCCTGCACCTCAATCAACCCAAGTCAACATTGTCAAAACATATCTATGTCCTCCTCCTTCCCATGTGTGAGAGACCTGCTCCTCCTACGCATACCCAATCAAGCTAGGAGAGAGAAGAATGAGATGATGAGATGATGGGAATAATGCCACAAGGTCTCCTTCTTTTATATGCCATGTTGAGGATACGTTGGGGTGTAAAACATTGTTTTGCTTGCTGGCCGACCTTGACAAATTGTCAAGAATACAAATAAATTCATATCTCCATGAATACATGTCGGAATCAGATGATAGTTAGATCAATCCTACACCTTTTGATGAGAGAAATCCAAGAAAAATATCAACTGCCATAAATAAGGTGACACACATGGAGTTTGGCCCTAGTTGTCAATTTTAACAGAGATACATTTGAGAGATCAATTAGTTCGATTTTTTTGGGGCGAGGTTTGCTTAGAAAACCAAACAAGTGATATGTTGCAACAGAGGGACAGGGATAGTTGAGGTCGGAGGATCTTCTCCAAGACCTTGAATACACAGCAGAGAGGGGCAGAGAGACGCCAGAGGAGGCAACGCAGACCCAAGGAGACTGACGCTGGGCCAAGAAGGGCCCACACATTTCCAGCGCTGGGGTAGAACCACCCTCTAGCAGAAGTCTAAATTCAGTCGCGGAGTAGTAGGATCAGCTAAGAACGCTAAAATCAGAGCTCCAAGAGGCAGAAGAGGCTACACAGTGCTGAAGCAGTGTCCCAGTGTGCTCCACGCAGGCCCACGCAGCTACTGCGAAGGGGCAATGAAGTTGTAGCCGGGGACAGTCAGTCCAGTTGCGGAAACGGAGAAATTTTGCTGAGTGAAGTGAGGTAATCTCACTTAGGTTTCTACCAGTATATTTTTATCTCTGTAACTGGATTGCTGAGAGGGCATCCAGAGTTGTATTCAGAACTACTGCTTAATAATAGAAAACCCTCAAAGTTGCTGCACCAGTTTTCCCGAATTGGGTTTTTCCAGGAATGTTTGTCCAAAAATAATGATGTCCCTTGTGTATTTGCCTCGTTCTATTTTCAGTTCATGATTTGTATGTATGTGTAGTCTGCAATAGTGTTTTCATCGATGTTTAATAGTCAAATAACTTGTTGAATGTAAAAACAAGTAGGAGATGATAAACCAGTGATTGCAGTAGGATTTCTGATGCATAGATTCAGAAATTTTCACACAAAAGAGTCATGCCTGCAAGGGGCCTACGGCAGAAATTATAGGTTATTTGATGGGAAGTTCTTCCACCTTGTGGCTCCCATCTCCCAACACCACAGCATGTCAGCACCTACTCTTCATACCCCGAGGCGTGAACCGGAAAATTTACATTAACTACTAGTGGGCTTTCATGTTCCTCGACTCTGCTAATCGCAAGCTAAACAGTAAGGAACATCAACCAAAAGCCCTATGACCGTTGTGACATCATGTCAGTGTCACGCTAACATCATCCCACGATGGTTTCACGCCACCACATGCCCACCTCTACAAATCCCACATATCACATGTTTACAAGTCATAAGGCCACCCAACAAGGTGTGAAAATTCTATCGCTGCAGCAACTGATTTACTTTTCCTACCTATTCCTCAATAAGTTATTTATGAAATTACTGCAGTAAACATTAAAATAAATACTCCAGCAAATATCACACCATAATACAGAAACAAACATATGCACAAGAATCAACACATTGACACAGATATTTTGGACAACAGTCCCCAGAAAAACCCATTGTGGGAAAATCGGTGCAACAAGGGAGGATTTTATCATTATGCAAGAGAAATATCTAAATACAAATCTAGGATGATAATTTAGCAATCTTTTACAGAGAAAATATAGGCAGAAAATCTAAGTGAGTTTTACCTCACTTCACCCGGCAGAATTTTGGTTGATCCGGCACAAGACTGGCTAACATCGGTTATTTCTGCATCACCTCTTCTACCCTCTACGTCAGCTTTCCCAGCAGTTCCGGCTGTCCCTGGCAGTTCCGGCTTCTACCCTCTACATTAGCTTTCCCGGCAGTTCCGGCAATTCTGGCTATTCCCGGCAGTACCAGCTTCTGCCCTCTTGACTGCTCACCAGACCACTGGTTCAATTTCTCAACTAACCCCGCTCCAGAAATTGAACTGACTGGTCTCCCTTAGTGTGTTCTCCATGTGACCCTCAAGCCTCCTCTTGTACTTTTCTCGTTGACAGATCAACGGTTAAGATTAACTCTGGCTTGATCCATGACTTTTGGACCATTCTAACACAATTTTATATTAATTAACATTAATATTTTATTTTCCCTAAGTTTAGACTTAGGGACTCCATTAAAAAATATTAATTATTTTAATATCCCCCAAACTGTTTAGAAACTACCCAAACCCTTTCTGGGTATTGGAGATCCCATGTGCCTTAGCCTCTCCACCGATTTTCGTGGCTAGAGCGCATCTGATGCTACCTCAAATCAACACTCCCTCTTAGCGAGGACTGTGCTCTAGTAGTGCTCCTTATTGAGTATCACCTTGATCATCTAGCATCGGTCCCTGTGATGATGCTAAGCCTCCCTGCCCAACATCCTCTGCACTGCTATATCTTGTACTGCTACCCATGGCTCTACATCTGTACGACAACTCCATCTGCATTCGTGCTGCTGTTGGTCCTTTCTCCCAACACTGCATCCACACTGCAACTCCCTCTGCATCTGTGTTGCTATCACTCCCACTTCTGCTTCTGAAACGGGTTCTTTACCATCCCCATCTTTTCCCTGAAGTAGTCAAACTTTGTCCTTCCAAGGGCCTTGGTGAGGATGTCTGCCACCTGTTCTCCTGTAGGAGTGTAGCTCAACTCTACAGCTCCTTGTTGGACACAGTCTCTGACAAAGTGACATCGAACATCAACATCCTTGGACCTATCATGAAACACTAGATTCTCAGAGAGTTTGATGCAACTTTGATTATCACACATGATCCTGGTCGCCTCCATATTCCTTCTAAATAGGTTCACAAGCAACTTTCTAAGCCATATGGCCTCACACGAAGCTGTGTTTGCTGCCATATATTATGCCTCAGATGAGCTCAGAGCCACGGACTTTTGTTTCCTATTTCACCAGGAGGTCATTCCTGATCCAATGTTGAAACAGAACCCAGAGGTACTTTTTCAATCCACTGAACTTCCTGCCCAATCTGCATCAGTAAATCCACTCAAACTGATAGCCTTACCTTTGGTGTACAGGAGCCCAGTGTGCCCTCTTTGGTTCCACCATGAACTGACTAAGGGTGTTGACAACGTAGCAAATGCCTGGCCTGGTATTGACCAGATACATCAGGGACCCTATGAGCTGCCTCTATAGGGTGGGATCGACATCCTTGTCTTCTGATGCATCAATCTTCTTCCAGTTGGTGATCATTGGCATGGCCATGGGTCTACAGTCCTCCATCCCGAATCTTTTTAGAATTTCTGTAGCATACCTCCCTTGCCCAAGGAAGATTTCTCCCTTTTGCTACCAAACTTCCAACCCTAGGAAGTAATGCATTTGTCCCAAATCCTTCATATCGAATTTTGTGGCTACATTCTTCTTGCAGTCCCCAATGAGTCTGGATGATCCTGTCAAAAAGAGATCATCCACATACAATACTAAGATTAGCGGCTCGTTCTCTACAACTAGATAGCAGAGATTCGGATCTGCATCACTCTTGACAAATCCCATCTTCTGCAAGTAGCCATCTATTCAACCATACCATGCTCTTGGTCCCTGTTTCAGCCCATACAAGGCTTTCTTCAATCTGCATACATGAGACTTCTTCTCATTAGTCTCAAAGCCCTCTGGTTGTTCAATGTATACCTCTTCTTCTATTACCCCATTTAGAAATGTCGTTTTGGCATCCATCTGATGAATCTCCCATCCCATCTGAGCTGCAAGAGATATCACAATCCTAATAGATGTATACCTGGCTATCGAGGCGAAGGTCTCCTTATAATCAATTCCTTCCTTTTGAGCATACCCCTTAGCCACAAACCTGGCCTTGTATTTCTCAACATTGTCGTCTACAACGTATCTGATCTTGTAGATCCATCTTGAACCTACCACTGGTTTGTCTTGAGGCCTTGGCACCACCTCCCAGACATCGTTCACCATATGGAGTTGTACTCCTCTACCATCGCATCTAGCCAAACCTGACGTTGAGTTGCCTCCTTGAAACTAGCAGGGTTTCCATCCTGAGCTACTAATGCCTGATATCTATCTAGTTGTTTTCGCTCCCTCTTACTGTTTCTTGGCGCACCAATGAAGTCCTCTGCATCTCGTAGAATCTGACGAAGTCCCCTGCTAGTTCTTCCTTTGACAGCAGCTGCTTCTATTAGCTCCTCCTCCTCATCCTAAGAATCTTCCTGCCCTAAGGAAAAATTCTTTACTTCTGTTGATTGAAGAGGCTTAACTAGCAGCTCCTCTTTCGACTGCTCCTCGGAAGGCATCTCACGAGATCTTCTAAAAGCCCTATCCTCCATGAAATTTACATCTCGTTGAACTACTACCTTCCTACTCCTTGGAAGATAGATTTTGTATGCTTTAGTGTTCTCGCTATATCCCACCAAATATCCCCTTTCCATAGTTTGATCCAGCTTCTTCCTCTTTTCTTCGGGTATGTGGCAATATGCTAAACTCCCAAATATCCTAAAATGACTGACTTCAGGCAGCTTCCTTGTGAAAACTTTCTCTGGAGTAATCTTTCCCAATGCCCGATGAGGAGTCATTTTCTGAAAATAGACTATTGTGTTGCATGCTTCCGCCCACAGGAATTTTGGCATATCCTGCTCATACATCATGGCCCTAGCTGCTTCTACAATAGTCATGTTCTTTCTTTCTGCTCTTCCATTCTACTCTGGATTATAGGGAGTTGTCCACTCTCTTATGATGCCCTCCTTAGCACAAAAATCAGTGAAGTCCTTATCGACATACTCTCCACCATTATCCGAGCATAAAACTTTTATTTTCTTCCCATTCAGATTCTCCACTAGAGCGTTGAACTCCTTGAATCGACAGAAAACCTCGTCCTTGGTTTTTAGAAAATAAATCCAAGTTTTCCTTGAGTGGTCATCAATGAAGGTAAGGAAATTCTCAGCACCACTTTGAGCTTTGACGAACATAGGTCTGCAGATATCTGAGTGTATCAATCCTAGTACACTCTTGGCCCTATGTTTGCTCCTAGGAAATGTTGCCTTGGCATACTTTCCTAGAGCGCATCCCTTGCATACATCATCTCGTTCCGTACTCAAATCCAGAACTCCTATTATAGTGCTCCTGATAATTCTCAGAGCTCCATGGTGCAAGTGACCCATTCTTTTGTGCCATAGTTCATTCAAGTCCTTGTCTCCATGACTGCTTATTAGTGCCATTAGTGATTCTAGTTGTAATCTATACAACCTATTACTTTTGATCCCGATCTGCACTTTCTTTTTCTAGCTCGGCTGTTTGACGTATACCTTCTCCTTGATGAAGTAGACGTCATAGCCCTTGCCTTGATGTTGCGACACAGAAAATAAATTCATCGTACATGCAGCACATTTGTAGCATGGAACCATTCCCCTGATTCTGTTTGAAAAACTATGGTACCCTTCCCTACTGGAGTACACTTTGCCTTGTTCCCCATGGTGATCTGAAAGTTCATCTTCTCTTCTCGATATTCTAAGAAACATTCCCTAATTCCCGTCATATGCCACGAAGCTCCACTATCTATATACCACTTCCGATGATGCAGCCTGGAAGCCAACATAGAGAAATCAAAGTCTCTTTCTCTTGTGCAATCTTCTGAAAATCTGTGTGAGTCCCCTGACGTGGATGCCTTTGCATCATGGTCTCGACTCATAACTAATTTTCCCTTCCTGTCTCTGATTACTCGCTCTGATACCATGTGAAAATTCTGTCACTGCAGCATCTAATTTACTTTTCCTACTTATTCCTCAATAAGTTATTTATGAAATTACTTCAGTAAACATTAAAATAAATATTGTTGTAGATATCACACCGTAATACAAAAACAAACATATGCACAAGAATCAACACATTGACACAGATATTTTGGACAATAGTCCCCAAAAAAACCCAATGTGGGAAAACCGGTGCAGCAACGAAGGATTTTATTATTATGCGGGAGAAATATCTGAATACAAATATAGGATGCTCATCTAGCAATCCTTTACAGAGAAAATATTGGCGGAAAATCTAAGTGAGTTTTACCTCACTTCGCCCGGCAGAATTCCGACTGATCCGGCACAAGACTGGCTAACCCCGGTTATTTCTGTGTCACCTCTTCTGCCCTCTGCATCATCTTTCTCGGCAGTTCCAGCAATTCCCAGCGGTTCCGATTGTTCCTAGTAGTTCTGGCTTTTGCCCTCTACATCAGCTTCCCCGGTTGTTCAGGCAGTTCGGTTGTTCCCGGCAGTTCCGGTTTCTGCCCTCCATGTCAGCGTTCCCAGCTATTCCAGCGGTTCCCGGTAGTTCCGGCTGTTCCCAGCAGTTTCGGCTTCTGCCCTCTTGACTGCTCACCAGACCACTAGTTCAATTTCTCAACTAACCCCGCTCCAGAAATTGAACTGACTGGTCTCCCTCAATGTGTTCTCCAAGTGACCCTCAAGCCTCCTCTTATACTTTTCTCATTAACAGATCAACGCCCGAGATTAAGTTCCTAATCAGCGGCTAAGATTAACTCTGGCTTGATCCATGACTTTTGGACCATTCTAACACAGTTTCATATTAATATTTTATTTTCTCTAAGTTTAGACTTACGGACTCCATTAAAAAATATTAATTATTTTAATATCTCCAAACTGTTTAGAATCTGCCCAAACCCTTTCTGCGTATTGGAGATTTCATGTGCCTTAGCCTCTCCACCAATTTTCGTGACTAGAGCACATCCGATGCTACCTCAAATCAACACAAGGGTCTCTCCTCCTGCCATGTGTCGTGTTATCAACCAACTACGTCATCATTCCGCCCACGTCACTCTGCCACGTTACACAAGAACGTTACACAATTTGAATAGCAACAAGATCTGCTAAATAATGATGCCAGATCAGAGAAATTCAAATGAAATGTTTGGTATGTGTTGAATGCTAGCAAGAAATATATGCCAGCAACAATTCATTAAGTAGGGTGTCCAAAACGGCATATCCGCATGCGCTAAGATGAAACAATAATTTTATGTCATTTACTGATCGTTTCCTTCACCAAATTGCTGATCAAACATGTGTCGTATAATGTGTCATTTTATTAAACCGCCACTTGGGCTCTGAGGACAAACCATATCCACATGGAATCCACAGCACGCAAGTTGACCTGGAACCTAAGAGTCGAGCAAGAAGTGTATAGTGATATGTCACCACAAATTAACACATATTACAATGTTGTTTGCATCTGGCATCCATGTAAAAATGAGGGACATGTTGATCAGTGAACTTTATTGAATGGTAGAGGAAAAAGACTAACATGACATGATAAAATGGCCCTCACACCTAAAATAAACTTCAACACAGCGTACATCCAACATCATTAATGGTAGATCGAATAGTGTGACAAGCTTTCAATAAGTGTCAAATCACACCAACTGTGAGTGTGAAATTCTGTTATGGAAAATCGCAGACTTGGGCGTAGTTATCAACACAGATTTTTGACTTGCTAATCGTGAGTTATGGAGATCAGAGTTTTCCAGGAGCTCATGCTATTGGTATTTTCAATTGGAATTCTATAGTAAACCAATGCATCTCTCAACCAGTCTATAACATCTGAAAGGTATGTGTCGAAGTATGTGGAGTCGTGTTTGCAGAATTGAGCGTGGAATCGTGTTTACGAAGATCTGTAGCGTGGATTCATAATTTCAAAGGCCAGGAGCATGGAGTTGTGTTTGCAGATTGGATTCATGTTTGCACTGTGGAGCCCATGAGAAGATTGCACTAGAGTTCTGTGTGTAACCAGTAAGGTTGTCAATGGCACACTTGCTATTGTGAAGCGTTGAGTAGAGCATATTGGGGCTACATACCTAGATGGAGCACACGGAGCACCTGCTAGCCATATTGGCTTTGGAACGGAGTACTATGGAGCAGCATATCCACTTTGACAAAGAAAGCAACATTGCAACCAGTTCAAATAGTGTTTACATTGGAGAGCGATGACCAACATTCACATCAAGATGTAGAAGCATTCTATTGGAGCAATCTTATATGTGTTATAGTGTTGATGATGAATATAACAGTATTTAGGGTTTTATGCCATAATTTGGGGAATGTATATTGTTGTTGGAATCTATAATGTTGGCATTATTTACAGTGCATTGATGTTGGCACTTTAATATGTATACCTTTGTAACCTCCTTATTGCAACCTTCTTACAGTCTTATGAAATGAATGGATTGTTGGAGCCTTTTTGTTATATTATCGTTGACATGGTGAACTCAATGTGAAATGAACACGCAAATATATAATGCAGCCTTCTCTTATATGTATAAATGTGACTTCCTGTTATATTATCTTTGGAGATTTTTCTTATGTTGTCATCACATATATCATGGTATATAAAACTGTGACCTCTTATTATAGATGGAGCTTAATTAGTCATTGGCATCGTGTGTGTGTGTATATATATATATATTATATATATATAATGCAGTCTTATTGGTATAATGTGTATTGGCATATGTTGTATTGGTATAATGCAGCCTTACATTAGAGCCTTCTCTTATAACATCGTTGGAGCCTCCTCGATCCCGCTCCCAATCCGCGCTCTGGGTGGAAGCGACTCGGGAGCAGGTCGGGAGCGCGCTCCCGTAAAAAAAATTTGCACTCCCTGCCTATTTTTGGAGCGAAGCAGGGAGTATCGCACGGGGAGCGATTTTTAGAACCCGGGAGCGGTCAAGGAGCGATCGCTCCCGACTGCTCCTGGGTTATAAAAATCGCTCTCGGAGCAATGAAAACAACTGTCGGGAGCGGACCGCGCGGAAAAAAAAAAATTGGGCGAACAAAAAAAAATTTGGTTTTTTTGGAAATAGAAGGAGGGATGGGGGGAGGGAGGGTTTCATTTCATAATTGTGAGAGTGAGAGTGAGATTGAGATTGAGAGAGGGTGAGAGTGAGGAGCAAGGAGAGAGTGAGAGCAAGGAGAGAGCAAGGAGCAACAGAGTGAGAGAGCAAGAGAAAGCAAGGAGCAAGGGGAGATTGAAGAGCTTGCAAGGGGAGATTGGATGCCAAAGAGGTAGGCTCTAAAATATTGAATAGAGTGTCTAACAAGTTTTTTTTAATGTTTATTAAATTATTCCTAAATAAATAAATAAATTTTTCTCTATTTCCCATTCCCATTCCCATTCCATTTTTTTAGATTTTGCAGATTCAAAACTTCAAATTTCAAACATCATGGTTATATTTCTTGGCATTTTCTTCTTCTTGGTTCCTTTTTTGGTTCTTATGGTGCTAGAGAGTAGAAAAGGGAGGGTTGAAATTGAAAATGAAGAAGGGGATGAAGAAGGGGGACATAGTGGATTTGATGAAAACCCCGATGAGGAGGAGCTGGAGGACAGTGAACATGAGTCAGCTCAAAAAAATAAACAAGACCAAACCCCATTGTGGAAATATGTTAACAGGTCTGAAGCAGGGAAAGGGGTGGAACCACTAGATTTCATTGCCCCCATTGCAATGATAATTACACAGGTTCATACACCCGTGCTAGAAAACACCTCTGCGGGAAAATGCCATGGTATGGAGATAAACAAATAGGAATCAAAACTTGTACAGGTGTGTCAGCAGCAGATAGAGCCAAATACATAAGGGAAGAGGAGGAAGCCCAATACAAATCTAAAAATTCAAAGGGTTTCCTTGAACCAAGCTCACAATCACATGCACAAAGAACTCCTTCAGGATCCTCCCAAAAAAGAGGATATGGAGGCACAAGGTCACCAGGTTTAAGGCGTAGAACCATATCAGATTTCCTTGATGAAAGGTGTAGGAATGATGTGGATTCAAAAGTTTACAGGTTTCTCTATGTATGTGGGATACCATTCAATGTTCTTCACTTACCTTATTGGCACGAAATGGTTTTTGCCATAAATGATACCCCTAAAGGATACAAGAGCCTTGGGTATAACAAGGCAAAAACAGCTGGACTTGATCATGAAAAAGCAAAAATATCACATTCTTTGAATAGAATGACAAGTTCTTGCACTGACCATGGGGTGTCCATTGTATCTGATGGATGGACAAATGTAAAAGGCAAGCCATTGATAAATTATCTTGTTGTGTCTGTTAGTGGTGCCATCTTTCTTTCAGCATATGATTACTCAGACAACTTCAAGACCGCCATCAACATTGCAGAACCATTACTTGAAACAATTGACCATATTAGGCCATACAATGTCATCCAAGTCATCACTGATAATGCTCCTAATTGTAAGGCAGCGGGAGCAATTATTGAGGATAAATACCCCAACATATTTTGGTCTGGGTGTTTGTTTCACATAATGAACCTTTTGATGCATGATATTGTTAAGAACAAAAACGAACAATACAAATGGATTGGTGATTTGTACAAAAAGGGCAAACAAATGATAAAATTTATTACAAATCATAGCAATACCCATGGCCTTTTCTGCAATCACTCAAGATTGGAGTTGTTGAAGATTGCAAGGACTAGATTTGGTAGCTATTACCTCACCTTCATGCGCCTTTTGAAGGTAAGAGAGTCATTGGCTAGCATGGTATCAAGTCCACACTGGCAGGTATTAAAGGAAAGGGCTATAAATGCAACTGACAAGCAAGGTTTTGAATAGGTGGAGGAGGTCGCTCTTGATGGTATGTTTTGGGCACATGTGAGGCAAGTATTGGATTTCACCAAGCCCATTTGTCACATGATTCAGTTTGCAGATACAAATAAACCAGTGATTGACGAGGTCTATGAGCAGATGGATACCATGTTGGGGCAAATAAAAGATATTGTTCATAACAATGATCCCAACTTGTACAAACTGATTCACGATTGTGTGTGTATACAGTGGGATAAACTTAATGTTCCACTACATTGCTTGTTGTATATCCTTGCACCAAAATACTACTCTACATCTTGGTTGGGCTAACCTGCACCAAAGGGTGGGGTTAGGGCCAAATCCCATATAGATGAAGAGGTATCTACAGGATATTTGGAAGCATTAGAAAAGTTGATACCTGACAGGGAAGAATGTGCTAGTGTGCGTCTTGAAATAGGCAAATACTTCAGTTGCACTGGTTTGTTTGGTACCTTTCATGCAATGGAAGATAGAGACGGATTTGATGCTCTCACATGGTGGGAATCATATGGCAGCCATGGACTTTTGCCAAAATTGGCAAAAAAAAGTTCTTTCGCAAGTTGTAAATACTTCTTCTGCAGAGAGGTGTTGGAGCACCTACAGCCTCATACATAATGTGAAAAGAAACAAACTCAATGAAAAACGGGCAAAAAGCTTGGTTTATGTGCACTACAACTTGAGGTTGTTGAGTCATTACTGTGATCGGGCTTATGAGGATCCAACATATAAAATTTGGGACAACCACCCAGAGGATGATAATTTGGAGGATGACAATATACATCTTGAAGAACTGGAAGCGGAAATTATAAGAGAGGAAGATGAAGCAACAACCATGCCACCTCCACCATCCAGTAGCTATGCTCGAGTTCCGAGTCTTGTTCCTTTGTTGTCGCCGCCTCCATCTACACACTCATGTGGAGGGCATGTGGCTTCTAGTTCTGGTCGTCGGTCTGTGCAGGAGACTACTAGAAGACCACCATGACCTGCTCATACATTAGACACTTCTCATGGCAAGGGCCACATGTAGTAGTCGATAATAGATTTACAGTTTACTTGTCTTTTCTAGTTTCTATTAGTTTTCATAACTGTTGAGTCTTGACTCTTTCATATCATAATGATATTTTTTGTAAACAATATATGACTGTAACAATTTAAGTTTGAAGTTTGAAGTTGACAATTATAACTCATTGGTAATGATTCTGAATTATGAATATGATGCTTCGTGAAAGTTGTTTCATTTCATTTCATAATTCATTTTATAACATTTCATTTCATGTTAGATATTATTTCTTGTAATGATTAAACTTAGCTTACAAGTACAACTCTGGTGATCAATGATGATAAATGTTATATATTGAATTTTCAATTTTGAAAGCTTGAAGTTGAAACTTTAAGATTGATGAATCATGGTTCACGACTACAAGACTCAATATGTTGTATGTTACTAACTTGTGGACGTGGTTGATGAAGAATCAAGATTATAACTTCTAGATGATTGATGCTATATGGTTGATGGTTCAATAATTAATCTATGTTTTTTTTTATGTTTTTTATATCTAATTCACCATTCTACATGTTTTTGTTGACATATATGTATCAAAATATAAAAATATATATATTATATATATCGCTTCGGGATTTGGCTCCCAACCAAGAGCTTTTGGAAAATGTCGCTCCCCTGCTCCCAACATTGATATATATATATATATATATATATATATATATATATATATATATATATATATATATATATATATATATATATCGCTTTGGGATTCGCTCCCAAACCAAGAGCTTTTGAAAATGTCGCTCCCGCGCCCGTTTTCGCTCTACTCCCAACACTGAGATATAATATATATATATATCCTTGATTAAAGCATTGACAAGAGTAATCGAGAGTTATATCATAGCTTACTCTTTCAGGTGCACCAAGAGGTAGCATTGAAAGCAGCGCTTGTCTCACAAATTTTTGTTGTTGTTTGGGCATTCATCCTTACATTACTCTTTTTGATGTTTCAACAAAAAGTTCATAGCAAAATGGTGAAAAGTGGCCATAGGACAATGGTGAAATGGAGTTTGCAAAACATTTTCCCCCTCCTCTAACATGGCATGAAGCTCACATGGACCATTGTCTTGTTGTTGAACCAAATAACCAAAAAACTTGGGGGCCCATGCAAACACAACTCTACACAAAGTTCAAAGTTTAAAAAATACGAAATAAAGGCAAGAAAGAAGCATTCAATGGAATATATATGCGTTGTCACTCCTATTCGCACACTAGAGGATTTGGAACATAGCACTACAAAACAATTAGCCTTGGATGATGCTAGTCTCTTAAAGTTGGATATCATTTATGTATGCTTTGGTTTATATTCAAGGTATATATGATGTGTTGCATTACATTGTCGCTGCAAGTATTTTGGTGGTGGTGATCACTTGGGGCAACACTGCGCAACGTTATTTTCATTGGAGAGCATTGATAATAGTGCAATCATTATATATATGGAGAAGTCGAATACATTATTGCATGGCTGCTTCTTGACTAATGACACAACGTTGTAAACAATACTCCATCAAGGAACGTGAGTCTCAAGGGTTTTACAAGAAGCAACAAAGGAAACTATTGTGCTAAAGTCCCTCAAGCTCTTTGGAGCTAACTTAAACATGAGAGTCTTACATTGTTTCCTCCACATTTCTCTGTTTGCATTGAAAATTCCATCACCGAAAAGCACTTCCAAGGTATTCCATGTAATACCTTGGAATAGTTCGGGAAATTAGTCTTGAGAATGTGCTCAACATAAATTATGGGTGATTGTGTAAGTGTAGAGTTCAATGGCATCAGAATGCTAATAGTTGAGGAGTTGGAGAGGATCCAATCGTGAATGTGATAATGGTTGAGGAGCTTCTCAGCAATTGTGCCTAAAAATGACCACGTCTTGGGTCCCACATTAATGTTGGTCTAGTCTCTTTCTATTATACAGCGATATCAACAATGCCACTCTCCATGGTCTATCTTATTACATAGAGAACAATTGGCAACATACTCATCCATGTCTATCTATTCTTGGTGCATCGTCTATCATGCATTCCATCTCACAACCCATCTATGGATTGTTGTTGAAGATCTTAGTATTGAATCTTTTCATGGTATCTGAGTCTTAGTTCAAGGTAAGTCGTTGTCACAGTTGTCATGTTGGGGGGCTTTGTGCTTAAATCATCACGGTTGTGGGGCTACATCAAATTTATGTGAAACCAACTGCAAACATATGACTGTTATGTCTGTGAGGATGGTTGGACATTTTTTTTGGGTTTCTTCTACGAGAGTGTGTGCAATTTTTCTAGCAAGTTCTAATAATTTTTTACCTGGTATGACTATAGATGATTGTTAGTTTGCTAGATGGGGGACCTATAACCTGCAAATATGCCTCGTCTAAGGCTCACCTCCTACTCCTAGCTTTCAAATTTTTTATAACGGTCTGGACACGTTGGTTTTTTTTTAACTTAATGAGCCCTGATGAGCTAGCTGGATCAATAAGCCTAATGAACTTTCTATAAAATAATATTGATTCGAAGCCTCCCAAAAAGGAGAGAGACAGTTGGTGGTCAGCTTGGCATCCTCCATTATGATGTAAAATAGAAGAAACTCATGTTGCTTTGGGAGGTAATTTTAGTAGCAAATATAAGTAAGAAGTGTTGAAGAACAACACAACTAATGCAATCACAGTTAGGGCAACATCAGTTCCAGACTCCATGACAGCAAAGGCAAGACAAAGACATGATGCAAGGAAAGGCAAGACTCCATAACAGACAAGGCAATCCATTAAGAAGTAGTGATACAAGATGCTGAAGAACATATAGATGACTTTGGAGAGTGATGCATTTCTTTCATGCATATTGCTTGCATTGGAAAGTGAATGTTTTACATGTGGTATGATGTTATAATGTGTTGCTTGCATATGTTGGCTTTATGTTGATGTTGGTGCATTTAATTATTATAGATGGCTGAAAATAATATTTGAGCACCTATTTGTATTCTTATATTCAAAATATGAAGAGGTTGGAAATGAATGAGTGGAAGGCAAAGAGTCAAGCCTGTTCACTTCATATTCATAGGTAGAACACGAACAACCATCAAAGTTCATTTATAAATTTGTGCAAGGTTGGAGATATGGTTGTTTTTCTATAGAGTTGGAGAATGTATGAGAGTTGATTGAGGTGTTACACATTAGTTACCTAGAACATAAGAAGTTTACGCAAAGCAGATTTGAAGGGAAGAAGAAGCGGAAATGAAGATGGAGATATGCAGAATTGATGACCAGATAAACCAGCACATTGTTGTTTCTTACTTGCATTAGTGGATTGTAGTCTCCTTTCAAGTAGTGATAAATATCAAGTTGGAGCCTGTTGTGGTAGGAGCCTCTTGTGAGTTGTAGCCTACAGAAAATCAGATGTAATAAGGGAGTGGGAGCTTGCCTTTGCATCACAACAATAACAAAATCGTGGTTTTCTCCCTTTATGGGTTTCCACTTGTTGATTTGGAGTTGCATCGAATGTGCTCTAGCCACGAAAATTGGTGGAAAAACTAAAGCACATGAGATCTCCAATACCCAGAAATAGTTTGGGCAGAACCTAACCAGTTTGGGAGATATTAAAATAATTAATATTTCTAATGGAGTTCCTAAGTCTAAACTTAGGGAAAATAAAATATTAATGTGAATTAATATAAAATTGAGTTAGAATGGTCCAAAAGTTATCGATCAAGCCAGATCTAATCTTAGCCGTTGATTAGGGACTTAATCTCGGTCGTTGAATTGTCAACGAGAAAAGTATAAGAGGAGGCTTGAGGGTCACTTGGAGAATACACCGAGTTGATCAAGAATTTGATTTTTTGGAGCAGGGCTTGCTAAGGAAATCGAAGGAGTGATCAGAGTTGCAGCTAAGGGGCAGCGAATGCAGTAGCCGAGAGGCAAAGATAGTACTGGGAGCATCAGTGCAGAAGCCGAGAGAGGGTTGACGCAGAAGCAGCTAGAGGCCACACAGAAGCAGCTAGAGGCCACGTAGAGGCAGCTAGGAGTTGCGCAAAGCTTGAGGAGGGCCAGCGTGGGAGACGCAGAGCCTCCAGAGGCTGGCGATGAGCCCCGAGAGGCTAACGTTGGGCCAGAGAGGTTGACGCTAGGCCAGAGAGGATGACGCAAACCCTAGAGGTTGACGCTGGGATATTTCGTGGGGCAAATTGGGGCTCTCTCTCCGACTGAGAGGTATTACTGCCGAGGGCAATCTCTGTTAGGTGAGCCATTTCTGGCACCCAGATTGTATTCTAAAACTGCTTAATAATAAAACCCTCAGATAGCTGTGTCGGTTTTCCTGCATTGGGTTTTTCCGGGGACATTAGTCCAAAAATAACGGTGTCACTTGTGTGCTTGTTTTTCCTTCAGTTGATGATTTGTATGTGTTGAGACTGTACTTATATTTATTTTTAGTATTTACATGGTAAATAACTTGTTAATTAACAAAGCAAGTAGGAAGAAATAAATCATAAAGTACAAGGATTTCTAACAGTTAGACTTAGAAATTCCAACATGGTATCAGAGCGTGGTCGCAGATCACAGGATAATAGAGGGCATCAACCAAGCAGAGCAGCAGCAACAAAAACAGCTATCCCGAGTGACAAAAGTTGTTCCTAGCGGAAAAGCAGCAAGGAAGGGGTGACGCAGTGCCTGCATCATCAGTTCGAGCAGGGAAGAGGATCAACTTAGTGGCAGAGAGGAGCAGACCTAACCTACGCAGTGCCCAATCATCTTTCTCAGTGAGGAAGGATTGACGCCTGTGGCCAAGAGGTGTGAATTTTGTTGGTGTCGGGATTGCGCAGAGCCTAGAGGCTCTAACCTTCAGTTTGATGGGGCATAGGAGGCTGTGGGTAAGTTGCAGAGTGAAGTTGATGGGGTACTGTGGTCAGAACAGTACCTAACAGGGCAAGACCAAGGAGGAGGCAGTTGCTGCGAAGGATTTCTAGCCAAGAAATCCGGATCAATGGTGCAGTTGCACTAACGATCGGAGTAGGGGCATCTCAACATTGGCAGGGGGGTTTCTAGGAGGGAAATCGAGGCTCAGAGGAAGCCACACCGAGAACTTAAAAGAGGGAAGTAGAGAGACTCGGAAGAGTCGAAAGAGAAGCAGCAAAATGGCAGTGAACAGGGTAAGAGATCAGGACAGATTGGATGGAACCTCAAACTTCGTAGTCTGAAAGGCTAGGATCTTGTCCGTTCTAGATGGGAATCATCTCAAGCACTTCGCCTTGAACACGATAGCGATCCCAGTTGACCCGGATGAGAATGAAAAGTACCAGGAGGCAATGGCGAGGGCCAAGAGCATCATCCTTGACGGGGTCAAGGACCATGTAGTACCACATATTTCCGAAAAGGACATAGCAAATGCAATGTGGGAGGCCCTGACGAAATTGTATCAACATACATCCAAGCAGAGGAAGATGCTATTGGAAAATCAGTTGCAGTCATACCAGATGCAGAAGGGAGAACAGATAAACACCTTCCTCGGTCGATTGAAGGAGATCCGTGATCAGCTGACTTCCATAGGGGCCACACCGGATGAGGAGATGATGGTGAGGACCGCATTGAACGCGGTCTCAGAGGATTGGGAGGTATTTGTCCATAGCATACTAGGCAGGTCGACCCTACTAGATTAGGAGGAACTGTGGACAACTCTTTGTCAAGAAGAGATCAAAAGGCTATCCAAGGCGAGAAACAGCAGCAAGGGGGTCAAAATCAAGGAGGAAGTGGAGGATTTTGCCCTAGCATCTGAAGGAAAGCAAGAGAAACAAAAGAAGAAGGACCTCTCCAAGGTCAAATGCTTCCACTGTGGGGAACTGGGTCACTATGCAAGCCTGTGTCCAAGGAAGAAGAGTAAGGGAGAGGCTTTTGAGACCAAGGATGTGCCAACAAGGGTGGAGAAAGAAGTGGAGACAGATGATGAATGTGCCATGAGTGCTCATGCACCTCCAGAGAAGAGGTGGGGAGACTTCGAGCTGTAGTCAGACGAACTACAGGCGATGAGGGGCAAGATCCTCAAGGTACCCAACCTCTTGGATTATACCTTGCTACGGGAGCCTCGAAGAGGAGTAGCAGGATTGACAGATTTCAGAGTTGGGCGATCAATTACTTACTTCTCAGTAACTAAATTGCAGTGCAGCAGTTAGCAGTGGCATTGCTATGGGCAGCATGATGCAGCATGATGAGAGGGGTTGTAGTGAAGATGCAGCAGTGGCATTGCTATGGCAGGGCCATGGGCAGCAGCATGGATGCAAAGGGAGTTGTTGTACAGATGCAGCAGTGGCAGTGGCAGCGCCATCGGTAGCAGTACATGATGCAGCAGTGCAAAGGATGTTGGGCAGCAGGCCTAGCATCAACACAGGGACCGACGTCGAATGATCAGGGTGATGCTCAGTGAGGAGTATTACTAGGGCGCAATCCTCGCTAAGAGGGAGTGTTGATTTGGGGTAGCATCAGATGTGCTCTAGCGACGAAAATTAGTGGAGAGGCTAGAGCACATGAGATCTCCAATACCCAGAAATGGTTTAGGCAGAATCTAACCAATTTGGGAGATATTAAAATAATTAATATTTTTAATGGAGTCCAAGTCTAAACTTAGGGAAAATAAAATATTAATGTGAATTAATATAAAACTGAGTTAGAATGGTCCAAAAGTCATGGATCAAGCCAGATCTAATCTTAGCCATTGATTAGGGACTTAATCTCAGTGGTTGAATTGTCAACGAAAAAAGTTTAAGAGGAGGCTTGAGGATCACTTGGAGAATACAACGATTTGATCAAGAATTTGATTTTTTGGGGCAGGGCTTGCTAAGGAAATCGAAGGAGTGATCAGAGTTGCAGTTGAGGGGCAATGAATGCAGTAGCAAAGAGGCAGAGATAGTACCGGGAGCATCAACGTAGAAGCCGAGAGAGGGTTGACACAAACACAGCTAAAGGCCACGCAGAAGCAGGCAGAGGCCATGCAGAGGCAGCCAAGAGTTGCGCAGAGCCTCAGGAGGGCCAGCATGGGAGACTCAGAGCCTCCAGAGGCTGACGATGAGCCCCGAGAGGCTGACGCTGGGAAGACGTTGGACCAGAGAGGATGACGCAGACCCTAGAGGTTGACACTGGGAGATTTCGTGGGGCAGATTGGGGCTGATATCTCTCTCCGACTGAGAGGTACTACTGTTGAGGGCATTCTCTGTTGGGTGAGACATTTCTGGCACCCAGATTGTATTCTGAAACTGCTTAATAATAAAACCTTCAGATAGTTGCACCGGTTTTCTTGCATTGGGTTTTTCCGGGGACATTAGTCCAAAAATAACGGTGTCACTTGTGTGCTTGCTTTTCCTTCAGTTGATGATTTGTATGTGTTGAGACTGTACTTGTATTTATTTTCAGTATTTACATTGTAAATAACTAGTTAATTAATAGAACAAGTAGGAAGAAATAAATCAGAAAGTATAGGAAGGATTTCTAACAGTTAGACTTAGAAATTACAACACCACTTATATACGATGCCCATATGTGTTGTTATTATGTGTTGATGTGATGTTTTGGTTTGCTTATTACTTGATGTTCACATATTCAATCTGTTGGTCATTATGTGTTAAGTTGTTCATTTAATGTTTCAATTAATGAGTTTAAAGAAAAGACTTTTGATGTCCATGAATGTAATAAACTAATTCACCTCCCCCCTCTTAGTTTAGTCAAGTTTTCATCAATGTCCCCCTCAATTTTGTCTAATAACCCTTGAAATTTAAAAAAATGAAAAATAAAAATAAAAAGAAAAATACATAACAAATATCAAAACCTAAATTAATTTGCAATCCCTAACTCACTCATTCGACTTACCAAGCTTACCTCTACTTGGTTTACCATGTAGCACTATTTGACTTACCAATTAACTGTTGTCTCTCCTCCCCTGCGATGCTCCTTCAATGCTCATAATCCATTTTTAATTTTTAGTTTTAACTTTAGAGTCTTGACTCTAGATATCGATGAACTTAGATGATTCTTTGACTCACCACTCTTTATTATTTTCAAGTTTGAGTTATATCAATTCATTATTCTAGTCTTTAGACTTCGATATCTACTATAGTCTATTTTGCTTAGTACTAATTAGATTCTAGAATGATGAATGAGGAATTTAAATTTTAGATCAATTTAGAATCTAGAATAATGAATGATGAATTTAATTTTTAAATCCATGTAGATTTTAGAATGATAAATATGGATCAATGCATTTCATTATTGCATATCGTGGTGTATGGATGAATGATATATGCACCAGTAAGAATATTTAATTCAATCATGTATGGATCAATGTATTTATACTTTCATTATTGAATGTGGATTTGAATATATATATTAAACAAAACTATATACCCTGACATCCCCTCGCCGCACCTAAATTTCACTAAAATTTTAGGGTACTTCCACTCATCTCCCCTATGCGTCTCCCCGCACCCACATCCCCCTATCCCAGAGTCTTGGTGGAACATTGGAATTTCAACCAGTTTCTGGTTAATGGAGTGTTTTCTAACACAATTTTAACCAAGTCAACTTATTTTCTAAATTTTCTGAAATAATTGGTTGATTGATTTGAATTGTATAACAATTTTTAATTAATTGTATTGAGGTGTACGGACTGAGTTTGAATTTGATTGTATGGCTCAACGACAAAGAAAGGTATAGCAACAGTTGTTGGTACATTTGTGGCAGTACATGCGGTGGTGGATTGCTCTGCAGAGACAGTACACATGGCAGTGGTGGTTGTACAAGGTTGATCAGATGGGCTGAACTCATAAATATATTTGATATAAAAGGGAATGAATGATTTTACACTCAAAAGGGCCCCAGCTAGTGAACGAACGAATGATTTTACATTTAAAAGGGCCCCAATTATATATACCCTAAGATGTCCGTTAACGAAAAGTCATGAATTTATTACTATTATTATTATTGTTTATTTTATTTTTATTCTATTTTAATTTTTTTATTAATTAGCTTTTATTCATTTATTAATTATTACCTTGAGTTGTATATATATAACAGAGAGATAAACCAGTACCCTATTGGTTACAAAGTTGACTTAAGTAACAAGCAAAGTTCGTATATGCAGTGGAGTAATCTTCAAAATACTTCAAAGATGTAAACATCCATAGTAGGGCAAGTAATTGTATATTGTATAAAAGAATTGATGTGATATGAGATATGAGATATGAGATGATTACAATGAAGGTGAGGGCCTGCTTATATACCCTAAGCAGGCACCTTTTCACCAACAGTTATGTCCTTAGGGATATACCCTTTCAATAACTAGTTACTAATTAATCATTATTTATTATTATTATAGTTTTACATCATTTATATTATTTATATATAGTTTTATTCATAACATTGCCTTCCTCTTCAAAAAGCTTTGTCCACAAAACTTACTGATGAAAGGGCTTGATCTATTTTCCTGTTTTGAGTGTCTTCTCGTCGTGGAATTGTCATCCTCGTTGACACAAGACGATAGGATCCTCCAAGTGATAGATAAAATTGTTGGGTTGAGAATGGATTTGACCATCCTAGATTAATCTTTTGTGGAATGTTCCGATCACTGGATATTGGTAATGAATTGTTATCATAGGACTGGGTTTTGGAAACTTCAATATTCCTTGGAACATAAATCTGTTACTTCCGTTCTAATTGGTTCAAATATGTAGATTGACTTAGTTGTTTGCGTTTGTGATTCAGACGTCGATAAGAAGTTCTTCTAGTTGGACTTTCCCTTATCTTGTCTGTGGCAGTTTCTTGATTTACTTTAGATATTGTTGTAGTTGAATTGGCTATTGAATCATCACTTGGAATTTCCACTATTTGAACTACAGCTTCTGAATATGTTTTAATTTCTATTGGTCTCTCATCTTCTTGATTTGTGATATTGATAGGATTGATATTTGTTCATTTTTCTTCCACTAAAAAACTTCAACACTTCTTTCGTGATAAGTTCTTCTAATTTGTTTTTCAATGATTTCTTATCATCCTTAAGTTTCTTAATTTAAGTGAGTAGACTTTGATTACGGTTTCTGAGACGTAAGAGTTCCTCTTTTTTTGAATCAAACTTATTTTGGTCTTCAAGCTTCTCATCTTTTAAACACTTGATTTGTTCTAATAACCTTTGGTTAAGGTTCTTTAAGCATAAACTTTC
Organism: Pinus taeda; assembly: GCA_000404065.3. Classification (NCBI taxonomy): domain Eukaryota; kingdom Viridiplantae; phylum Streptophyta; class Pinopsida; order Pinales; family Pinaceae; genus Pinus; species Pinus taeda. The sequence continues at coordinate 220,971 of APFE030950198.1, read as the reverse complement.
CTCTTCTTTCCCTGGTAGACTTTTGTTGAGTTTATTTTCAGAAATTTCATTTTCTTGTTCTAACTGGTGTTTCTTAGCCTTACATTTACCTACTTGTGTAAGTAGTTTTTTATTATGCTCCTTCAAACATGAATTTTCCTTATTTTTGTTGGATATGACTTCTTCAAGCTTTTTCTGTTTCTTTGATATTGTTTCTGGATTCTCTTAAAACATTAGTTTCGCAATATCCTCAAGATCTTTTAATGAAGGCCTTATGAGTACGTGACCATCTTCTTCTTGTAAGGGAACATCAAGAAATGTTTTTGTGTTTAAAATGAACGTACCTAATTCCTTGAACCAAGGTCGACCGAGAATTATGTCAACCTCTTTGTCAAACATAGTTACGACATGGAATTGAGTATGTACTCATAATCATCAATTGTCACTTGTAAATTATTAATTTCATATTCTTTTTCGCCGAAAAGACCTTTTCGTTCATCTATATTTGGCTCTAGAACTAATAATTGATTTTCCAAATTAATATTGATTTAATTATCCTCGATGTTTGGATTAATAGCGATACCAATCTCTTTCCTTTGGATACACCCTTTTAATGTAAATAATCTAAGATCTACAATTAGGCTCCATTTTTTTTTCTTTTTTTTAGAGATTGGCTCTATTTGTATTAGCCAATAATTTGGTTTTTTCTTCCCTTTGCTCTTGAAAAATGTTTCCTTAATTTTGATTTATTTTAATCACTGCTTTTATAATTGAATTGAAATTTTCCCCTTCTTTCGTCTTACTTTAACCCTTACTCTTCTTTTTTTTATAATTTTTTTTCACTTTCTTTTTCTTTTGCTTTTTTAACTTTTTTTTTTTTTTAATAAACTTTTTTTTCTATATATATATATATATATATATATATATATATATATATTTATAATCATTTTTTTTTTTGAAAAGTTACAACCCTAGTGAAATGTGGCTATTCACCTCTTTGGGTTGTAATATAAAATATATGTCCACTTATGTGCCTTTGACTATGTGAATTTTCTCCACGTAAAAAGAAAAACTTACCATTCACATAAAGAGATTTTTTATTCCTTTTGTTCTTTTTTTACCTTGAAAATACCATGGCCAATTACCATGGGTTGCTAAAACCACGAGGTTATAGACCACTTAGTGAAGAATCAAGATAATCTTATTTACTCTTACGTATAGTTTTAAAGATATTTGGTAAGATTCCCTATTGACTTTATCATGCACTTTTTATCAATAATGTAGAACATTTTAATATTATATATATGAATGTTCTCCTTCAAAATTTACATTGAACTATTTTTTTACTAGAACCATTGAAATGTCAATGGCCAAAGGCCTTTTTTTTAATTAATAATATTTTTTTAACTCTTTTCTTTTATAATCTTTTTTCCAATTCCTTTTTTTAACTTTTAATGTGGCCAAGGGCCTATACGAAAATGAAGAAACTCCAACTCATGTACGAAACGCTTTAGTTGCGACGACAAGTTGAAGACCAAAGGCCGGGATTTTCCAATGTGGCTCTGATAACGAACAAGGTTCGTATACGCAATGGAGTAATCTTCAAAATACTTCAAATATGTAAACATCCATAGTAGGACAAGTAATTGTATATTGTATAAAAGAATTGATGTGATATGAGATATGAGATGATTACAATGAGGGTGAGGGCCTGCTTATATACCCTAGACAGGTACCTTCTCACCAACGGTGATGTTCTTAGGGACATACCTTTTCATTAACTAGTTACTAATTTATCATTATTTTTTATTATTATGGTTTTACATCATTTATATTATTTTATATATATTTTTATTCATAACTTAGCATTATTTTTTTAATCCCTCTTTCTTACAAAAATAATTTCCAATGAAAGTGTACACAAAAATGAGTCTTTATCCTGAAAGTAATGCTAATCAAAAAAACCTTTCAGTTGAGGAAAGCAAAAATTCAATTCTCTTTTTCAAATAGCAAAAAGCAATTCTGATCCCAAGCATTTCATTAAAATAAACTAACCAGAAAAGAAGTTCTAGCATATTTTCTTAGCCACTTTTACTTACTTCTTCTTATAATAATCTGCATAGCTGCAATTCATAGTTTCTGCATAGCTGTTTGCATTTATCTCATGAAGAATGTCAACAATGCAGTAGAATGTATCATTATGAGAAGTAACCACCAAAGTATTCCGAATGTTATCAATATGTACCCAACCATTATCGAACCGCCAAAAATCTCTCTCTTCAAGTAGATTGCCACTATCATCTGCTACTAACAATCCTTTTGATTCATGACTAAAAACTGGAGAAGACAGGCAGTCTTTTATAATCTTCCAGTCAATACACAACTCTTGCTTGCTATCACATGATTGAACTGGGAGTAATAAATATGAGGTTGAAGACAACCCCAAATTCACATCTTCCGTACCTAATTCAACATAATCTGTACGAAAATCTTGCCGGTCCAGCAAAATTCTGAGAAATATTTCTTGAAAATTTAGTGCATCCCTCAGCTGCAAGGAGAAGACACAGTATAAGATTAAAGATACTTTCAGCACAGCTTAACCTGCAGTTTAGAGATCAAATGAATACCAAACATCAGCTAATCTACCTGGCTAGGATCAAACTCTATACTCCGTGAGGGTAGGAGCTCTGTCTTGACTATCCTTCCATGAGCCAGATGAAGTTCTACATTCATACTCTCTGCTTCATTGGGAAGGGAAGACTCCAGGAAAAGAGCAAACTGAGTATATTCTCTATCAGGAGGAACAGGATTGAATTTTATTATATAAGCATGAAGATAAACCGACTTTGTACATTTATTCCATCCCCCTTGCAATGCAACTGGAACCCGCATCTCATAAAGTTCCATGGACCTTTTACCTTCTGACAGAAACATTCAACATTATGTTATTTACAATAAGAGTGCAAATTTTAGGATTGCACATATATAATTAGAACTGAAAAGTTACAGTTGGTCTTCTTCCATGTCATCAAAATATTCAATCAACATCAAGATGCACAGTTATCAGTATTCATTGTTACCCAAAGGATTTGACCCACCGACTACATGTGTATATGCATGAGATGATAATTTTAAGATACCTCCAGGTTTACATGCATCAGCAGAAAGACAATCTTGGTATTCTTCATCTTGTTCATCTTCTCGCGGCAAGAGATAGTCGGTCAAAGCACCAAAGGAGTGCAACACCTTGCATGCTTCCAGACATGCTACCCTCTTTGCTTTTTCCATAGAAGAACATATAGGACCATCTATTTGCCGAATAGGTGCATTAGAAGGAAGATTTATGCGGCAAATAACACCTCCTGGTTCTTCAAAGTAGAAATACTCTGGAACAGGAATAAAATACCTATCCAAACAGTCCTGATGTTAGCAAAGACTTTATAGACTTGAAAAAGAGGAAGGTTCATCCCACAGAATGATTCATGTTACCATACATAAAATGATTGATACTATAACAGAAGAAACTGATCACAAAGTTTAGGAACATACTCATCCTTTGACAGCTTGGAACAGAAATGATGGAGTAATGAAACACAGCAACCAGTACTGATGGTTGCATCTGTGGCATTTACTCGATAGATCTGGTCCTCTTCCTCTTCATATTGCTCTGCACCATCTGGCGATCTATTTTGGACTTCCCTTCTCATCTGTTCCTCACCATCTATGAAGTGCTCTACCCTCTTTTCCTGGGAAAGGTTTCCCCTGTACGAAGATAGATAAGACGAATAGTGTTCATCACCAAATATAGAATCTACAAAGCAAACAAATGAATCTATTTGCAATTTGACAGAATCAGTTTTGAAACAGAAAGCATCCTGTGATAATATGGAAATGTCTTTTACAAAAAAAATACCTTTCAACTAAAAAAATATAGCCTGACTCCTGCATACGTGCACGACCTCTAGATTGTATGAAGCTAGCAACAGTGTTTGGAAGATCAAAGCGTACCACCAGACAGCAAGTTTGAATATCAAGGCCTTCTTCAGCAACATTAGTTGCCACCAGTAAATTAAACTGTTCGCATCAAATCATTGTATCCAAAATAAGGATTATTAACCAAGGGGAACAAAATATACACCTGATCTGAAAAAGATGTAAGCAACACAGGGAACCTACTAAAACCTGGAGGCTTTTCTGAGCAGTTGTTTCTGGTAATGAAAAAATTACCTAGCCTATTCAATTTATTATGAAACTATACACCAGACACAAAGATCACAAAACTGCTTGGTATACATGTGGAAACACCAACTAAAACCATAGATGGATGCTTCAAAATCCATAAACATTAAATTGCACAAATATTGGATTGCACAGTGGGTCAAAGAAAAAACCTTAAAGAGCAGCTACAGCCATATCACAGCTAAGAAACCCAAGACTCTTGCAGATTCACCAAGATTATTCAAGTGTTCCTCTCTCTCTATACCTGGTACAGGACAGGGAAGGAGCCATGACAGCATGCTGTATCCAGAAATTGGTTAGGTTTGTGCTCATCAGCAGAGATCCTAAGAAAAGAGTACATGAGATTCAATTCCATTGCAACCCCAAGATCACTCTCCAGGTCATCAGATCTTCAACGCTCATTTCAGGCTTTCACAAATATTGATGGCAAAACCCTAACTCCCACTTTTGTGTAAAACAGATCGCACGACACTGTGTTTCAGGATAACAGTTCCAGTCATGGATGGATAATCCAATGTCCTAGGCGCATCTTCATTTCAATGCAATAAGTACTACAAGTCCCACAGATCAGAGATTCCTCTAACAAGTACATGCATGTTTGTACTTGATCTGAAGGCCAGATCACATCACTAGTGAATATTTTCAGGGTATGAATGGCTCTGACTTGCCTTTTGCTGCAGAGAGGAATAGTGCATAACAACTCCATAAATCCGTGTTGAATTTTTGTAGCTATGGTCAGTCTTCATAATTAGTATATTTGAAATAATAAATAAATGTTCTTCATGACCTTGTCAAAAGAGAAAATAGATGACATGTTCTTCATGTCGGTTCTTTAAAAAATAAAATTTGATTTTTTTATATTTGAATTTTTGGCTCCAAAGAAGCCAAGTCAGCCCCCTCCTAGTCAAGTCGACCCCAGTGTAGAGGCACCCATTCGGCTAGCATGATCACTATATATATATGTGCCATTTGACCTCCTCATCAAGCAAGGAACTTGGACCTTCTGAGGTTAAATAAGAAGTTGAATCTGAGGCTAAGAAGAAGATGGATCTGAGGCTGAAAAGAAGCTTATCAGGGGCACAATTTCTGTTGAAGAAGAAGGGCGTATCTCTGATAAAGAAGGACGAGTTGCAGGACCAAACCTCTGAAATAAAACCAAGTTCCAGGACTGAGACTTTGGGTGCGGAATGACGAGTTGCAGGACCGAACTTCTGAAGTATAACCAAGTTGCAGGACCAAGACTTTGGGTACAGAAGGACGAGATGCAGGACCAAAACTTTGGGTGCAGAAGAAGGCCAAAATTCAGCCCTAGAAGGCAGACCAGAGCAAGTCTCCTGAGCATATGGTTGACTTGACTAGGAAGGAGTTGGACCAGGTTTGACCAAGTCTCTTTGCTGGTCAGTTCGACCATATGGTTGACTAGATGATCTAGGTGTGTCTCTTGTTGAACTGAAGAATTTCTCTAAGGAAAAGGTTGCTGGCCTTTTCCCCCATGTGGTTTTCCCAGGGTAAATGTTTCTTGTGTGGCTGTCTCATTATGATCCTACTGCCATTTTGTTCTACTGTTGATATCCTCTGTGTAATTGCTTTATGATGAATAAGAATGTATGAAAGAATTAACCTAAGAATAAATCATAAGTAATTATCAGTTTAGAGGATACTTGAAAAATCAACAACCTGGCCCTTAAACACTCCAGCACTATGGCCTGATCAGTCTGATACACTGAATAATGATTAACCTAAGTCTATAACCCCTATCCTATAAACAAAACTATCCAAATCTGTTCTAGTTTGCAAAGATCTGGACTAATTTTCTTTTGATTATCTTTTCTCTCTTTGCTTTCCTTCCAAAAAGTAAGTGCAGCACGAAAGAATTGCAAATTAATTATAATGAAAGATCACAGACTCAGTGTGCACAATATTGAGTGAATGAATGTAAGCAGAAACTCTCTTTGAATTACATAAAATGTATCCAGAATATTACAGAAAAGAAGATAAGAATAATGGCACTTGTAGACCGCCCCTTTTCTGATTTTCATGCACCAAGGGAATGAACATAGAAATGACAAAAATGGTGATCCAAAACTGACTTGACTGCCACAGAACTACACAAAACTAACTGCCACAATGCAAGAAGCTGAAAAAAAACCAGCCAACATACTAGAAAAATATCTGCCCAAATGCTAATGACTACATGAAGATGTGACGAAGACAGACTCTGTGGACAATAATGCCCTCCAATCTGCCACTAAACTCAAGAGATTTAGATGAATGCTCAACCAATAAAGATGTTGAAAATGTAACTAGCTTCGGTCTTCATAAATGTTGTACTCATTTCAATATGTATCCTATGTAACAAACAAGAGAAGAAAACAAGAAGTTATTATTATTAAAGCTTCATGCTCATTATTGATGGTCTTCTACGTAAAAGCATGTTCTTTATGCTTCTAGGGTTTGTTAGGTCTTAGGATTTATTGTCATGAGACAAAGAAGTCAACATCATGTTTATAAGACCCTTCCGTGCAAAAAGTAATTGTAAAAAAAAAATATTTTTGAGTCTAGAAAGTCCTAGAAACTCCAAAAGTACAAATCGGCCCCAACAGTTACAAGTCAGCCTAAATGAGGGAATTCGACCCCCTGGAAAGGATATACAAAGGAGCAGTTCGACGTCATTTGGGATATACTCACTCAAGAAGTTCAATCTCTCAAGAAAAAGAATTTGATCTATAGCGAGGAAGTTGAAGGAAGAGCAAAGGTCTAGGAGAAGAAAGGACTAAATATATTGTTTTGGGGCTCTATTTCTCTCACACATTTGAAGTTCTAGGGTCTTTGGTGCTATAGAAGGAAGTTGAAGTTGCAGGTCCAAGTTGCAGTAAGACGAAGTGCAGAATCTTCTAGTTGGAAGGAAGAATACCCTATCTTGACCTCATTGACCTTAGGAGGAGTTGTCTTGCTCTAGGAAGGTCTCACGAGGAAGCTAAATTAGGGTTTCAGTGGAAGCTGCAAGGCTGAAATTGCAGGGTTGAAGTTGCAAGACGAATTTCAGTATTGAAGCTGGCAATTCGAAGTTCCAGTTTGACGCTGGTTGGTGCAAAATCGGGGAAAGACTTGTTGGAGGGCTGACTTGGCACTTGGAGAAGGACTTGGTCTAGGGTTTCAGTCTTTGTGTCTCAATTGAAGTAGATTCTATAAGAAGAGAAGAGTTTTCCGTGTTGAGAAATCTATAGGGCAGTAGATAGGATAATTTCTCTTTACTTGATAACTGCTTGTGATATATTTTTATCTTTTCTCACTTGTTAGATTCTTCTCTTATTATTATGTTTGTTCTTTATCATCAAACAACTACCAAAACAAGAACAATAGTACACAAGAACACAAGATATAGGTTGCATGCCAGGGCCAAAACCTCTCCACCTGAGATGAAAACCTGTAAATCTCTTTTCCTCTTATAGATTCTTCAATTGACAAATTTGAAGACCTCTAGACCAAGACCAAGTCCAACCTCCTTGATGACGTGCTTCCTTTTGTCCAAGTCAAACCTAATCAGATGTCTTCCAGTACAACTTCGACCCCAGCAACAGAATTTCCGGCTTCTACTGCAACACTGAAATTTTCGACCTTCCCACCAACAACAGCTTCCACATGTGTGAGCTTATTTAGGGCTTCCAAGGCTTCTTCAAACCTTCGCTTGACTTTTTCCTTCTTCTAGAGCTTGAGGCTGACCTAATTCGACCTTCTTTACTTCCTTTCCAAGTTTGATCCTGTAGCAGAAACCCTAACCTAGCAACAGAAACCCTGGCTTCCTTTCTTCTCACATGTGGAGAGAGAGAGAAAATAGCTTAAACACTTCATCCTTCTCCTTTACTAGGGCCTTTCTTCTTCTCCTTCACTTGCTTGAAGAGAGAATGAATTGTGTCTCTAGGAGGTCGAGTTCCCTCCTATATATAGGCTTCCAAGGTAGACAAAGATCCTCAAAATAGGCCAACTTCTTAACTGGCAGGCTGACTTGGTCTTGAAGGCTATTTTGACACTTTTAATTACAAAAATAATTTTCTTTACAAGTCACAATGTGCCCGATGAGGTCTTCAACTTATGACAATGACTCTTTTGACTTCTTAACCTAGGACAAACCCCAGAAGCACTCAATGGGTGCTTGACCTCTAAAATAAAAGACCTTGAGCATGAAACCCATGCCCCAAAAATAGAAATAATAGCTTTTTTTTCATTTCACAAAATACAAGAATCAAAAGTACATTTCATATTTAAGAAGACCGAACCTAGTTACACATTTTTCAACACTCCCTCTTAACTACGGAGGTAGTCATAAATAATACATGGACATTCTCAATCTGAAGAGATCTCATAAGAAGAGTCGGATTGGTAACCCATCTCTTTAGCATCATAACAACCAACATTGTCACATAGCAAGGCCTTGACTAACAGCTCTATCTCTCCACAAGATCAGAGCACAATGCTGGCGAGACCAGTGATTTATAAACACCATTATCATTATCTCTCAAGGCACATACCCCACCCGGGTGTTCTGTTATGAACATAAATTATGTAAAAATAGATAATAAATAGATAACAAATAATAATCATAATAATACAAATATAATAATAAATAATAAATAAGAAGTAAATTAATTAATGGTTAGTTAGTTAATAATGAAAAGGCAAAGGGTATTTACCTGGCTATATATACTATTGAAGAATCTAGGGCAATCAAGTTTAGAGTGATTCTTCGTTACTTGATAACAATTTGTGAAGTCTTTTTACAATTTGTCCTTGTTATCTTAATCTTCTTGTTCTCTTATTAATCCATGTGTGAGTACTTCATTAAACTGTTATCAAAACATAAACAAGAACACAAGATGTTGGCTCTCTACCAGGGCTAAAACCTCTACTCGAGAGGAAAACCCTTCAATCTCTTCTTATAGATGTTTAGATGATGAATACCAAGACCCTTGACAAAATATACACCAGGTCACCTCCAAGATGTTTGTCACTATCCTCTTCTCTATTTAGTCCACGATTCATTGTACCCCTTCTCCTTATGTCCTTGTTGTCCAGTCACCATCTTTGATTCCTTCTCTCGACTCCCATAGTTCTTTGTTTATATTGATGCCTAGAGACAGACTTGCATACTCTTGTTGGTTATGACACTGATTAGATATGCCACTAGCGAGCGTTGTAGTCATAGTATATATTTACACGAGCCACCACCAAGAGTTGTCGTCGCAGTATATATTTACACGAGCTACCACCGAGAGCAGACAATGTGTGTGTGTGTATATATATATATATATATATATATACAGTCCTTCCTCCGAGAGCTATCACAACATATAGACTTCCTAGAGACCTCTGAGATACAACACAGACTTTCGAGAGACTTTGAAACACTGTATGTATATTGTAGGTAAACTTCCAAGATATTTACCATGCTCACTGTGTATGTGTTCCTTTTCTTCGTTGACTGTATTGTGAACTGATCCGCAAACTTCCGAGAGTTATCACTATATAGATATAGACCTCCGAGATAGACTTCCGAGAGTTTGATATTACCCTTGATCACTTCACTGAGATATCACTGTTTATGCATACAATCTTCATTGACTGTAATCAATGATCCGAAGACTTGTTGCTTTGGACTTCACGTCACACTTTATATATATGGGTCAACGATAGTACCTTGAGCCGACAGGAGTGCCTTGAATTTATGCCGACATATCATCAAGGAGATTATAGCATTTTTGTAGAGCGGATGTGCATGAGGATAGTGACACTTGTTCTTGGAGTGTAAACCTTTTATCTTATGACTATTATAATACTTATGATGAAACATAAAAACCTAAAGACATCAAGAAGAAGTCTTTGACCTATGGTAATCACATCTTGTTCATGAAACCCATGATGCAAGGAATAATAATTTTCTTCATAATATTATAACTACAAGTCATAATGAAAACCGAACCTAGTTACATTTTCTTCAACACTCCCTCTTAACTAGGGAGGTATTCATTAAATGGTACAAGGCCATTCTCAATACTAAAGAGATCTCATAAGAAGAGTCGGACTAGTAATCCATCTGAATAGCATCATTATAACGAACATTGTCACGTAGCAAGGCCTTGACTAAGGACTCTATCCTTTAATAGATCAAAGCACAATGTTGGTGAGACCAATGATTATAGACACCTTTATCATTTTCTCTCAAGGTACATACCCACCCGGGTGTTCACTGAGTATGACCTTCTAGGACTATTCTTGTCTTGGGTTCCTAGCCCTCAAAGATATCAGTCCTTATGCCTACTCTCATCTTCGATGCCCTACACATCCTCAAAGTGTATCGAATGCCCAATGTGTTGCCATAGTGGAACTATAGGTCACTGATGAGTAGTCCCACTATGGGGGACCTCACCAATATCGGTCAGGTCCATCAGCCAGCATTAGAAGATCGGTGAGCCTAGCAAGGGGTAAGGTAAGGGGTAATCGGTCCACTCTCGCCGAGCTGTAGTAGCCCGGTCATGAGGGGCGATGCATCCAGCAAATAGCCATAAAAGGTAAATCAGTGTTAAGGGCATGTCCCGAATCGGGTCCGGTCATCCGATGACCGGACCTATACCATCTCCACTATCCCAACGTCAACATTACCTCCCAAGAGATTGATCATTTTCTTCTTCATTAGAGTGCAAAAGATATTCTGGAAATTATATTACAGCAAGCAACTAGTTGCTGTGGCATGCCTTATCAAGATACTTAAAACCCTAACACAAGTGATACTAGCATTATAAAACTTTTCCTCTAAAGACCCCATATCTCAAGTAATTTAGGCACTGGTATCTTCTTCAAAAACCATTAAAGTCTCATTTTATTCAGAGCTTTTTATGTATGTAATTAAATTCTGGAAAATACACACTACAAACATTTAATTTCCAGATTAATTTTCAGCAACTTGCTGGCTGGAAAAAACCTAAGTTTCATATTAATAGAGCCTCTAATATTGGTCTTTCACTTGAAGCCTAAAGACCCTTATGGCACTGATCTCCTCTTCAAAACCATTAAAGTCTCTCATTTTATCTAAAAATATTTATGTATATAACTAAATTCTAGAAAATACACACTACAAACGTTTAATTTCCAGATTAATTTTCAGCCACTTGCTGGCTGGAAAAAACCTAAGTTTCATATTAATAGATCCTATAATATTGGTATTCTACTTGAGGCCTAAAGAGTCAAGACCCTTGCTTTGGCCTCTTCTGTCTTTCATAACCTACATTCTAGCAAAGGTGAAATCAGTCATATTCAGAAAATTATTTCTTTTTGTCAGACCAGGAGGTAACTCCTCAAATGTGATTATCTCATTCATTTAGGTTGTTCATTATTATATACAAGAGGGAGTGACTGTTCAGTTCATCTCCCGGTGACTCTCCATTTCCTCTATTATTTATTTACATTAATTACAGTTGTTCACCCAATCCCTATGATTAGGTGTCAACATTACCCCCCTTAATCTGAAGGGATGTTGGTGAGTCCAAGCATTGTTCTGAATCTTTCAAGCTTTTCTCTTCCAAGCGCTTTGGTGAAGATGTCTGCAATCTGTTCATTAGTGGAACAATGGCGAGGATGGATTGTTTTGGACTCAACATGATGTCGAATCAAATGATATTTTGTATTGATGTGCTTCGTTCGATCATGCAATTTTGGGTTCTTTGCTAACTTTATTGCCAAGGTATTGTCAATCATGAGTGGAGTCGATTGTACTTGTTTTACCTGCAAATCTTCAAGAATTTTCCTGAGCCACACAATTTCTTTTGTTGCCTCAGTTGTTGCCACATATTTTGCCTCTATTGTGGAATCTGCTGTAACTGATTGTTTGTGTGATCTCCAGGAGACAGCTCCTGACCCAAGACTCATAGCATAACCTGAAGTAGATACCTCAGTTTCTTTATCTCCATCGAAGTCTAAATCAGAGTATCCAATCAAGCTGAAGTCGCCCACTTGTGTATACTTGATTCCAAACTCTTGAGTTCTCTTCAAGTACTTTAGAACTCTTTTTGCAGCATGCCAATGTCACTCACAAGGCTTTTGCATAAACCTGGAGAGGATTCCAATAGCAAACGAAATGTTTGGTCTGGTAGTAGTTAGGTAGTTGAGACTTCCTACAAGCTGTCTATACTTTGTTGCATCCTCAAATTCTTTTCCTCCAATGGATGTGAGCTTTTAGTTTTGTTCTATTGGAGTAATCAAAGGATTGCATTCAATCATGCCAAACCTGTCCAACAGATCTCCAATGTACTTCTTTTGAGAAAGGAAAATGGACTTTGGATGTTGAGTTACTTCAATACCAAGATAGTAATGAACGTAGCCCAAATCAGTCATTTCAAAACCTTTCCTCAATTCCTTCTTTATGGATGCAATGTAGCTCCCATTGTTCCTTGTCATCAAAAGATCATCTACATATATCACAAGATATACAACTGTTTTTCCAACCTTCTTGACAAACAAAGTTGCATCATCAAGAACATAATGTTTGAAATTGAGTTTCAGAAGATGCTCAGTTAGTTTTTCATACCAAGCTCGCGGTGCTTGTTTGAGGCCATACAAGGATTTCACAAGTTTGCACACTTAATGTTCATGTCCTTTCATAGCAAATCCTTCAGGCTGGGACATAAAAACATTCTCTTTTAGAACTCCATTCAAGAAGGCAGTTTTTACATCCATTTGATGGACTTTCCAACCGTTCTGAGCTACTAGGGCAAACAGTGTCCGAATGGTAGCCCATTTTGCTGTGGGGGCAAAAGTCTCCTCCTAATCAACCCCTTCCTTCTGTACAAAACTTTTTGCCACAAGCTTGGCTTTGTGCTTGTCAAGTGAGCCATCAGCTTTATACTTGTTCTTGTAGACTCACTTGCAGCCAATTGATTTGGTTCCCAATAGAGGATCAACCAACTTCCAAGTGCCATTCTTTATTAAGGCATCATACTCCTTTTGCATTGCTTCTTTCCATTCATCATGAGAACCAGCTTCTTTGAAGGAAGTTGGTTCAAAATCTGTAGACAAATTCAATTCACAATCATAAAAAACATCCATATCAACAGGTGAATCAGAGTCATCTACATCACCTCCATTTTGCCGACTTGAATTTTCTAGTTCCTGTCTTTCCAACATCATCAGGATGAACACTTTCAAGTGTCTTTGTCAGCCACTTTGGGGGACCTTTCTCAAATGGTCCAAGCTCCTCCATTGATTGAGTTGGGACTGAATCAAGATTGAGTCTTCCAATTCTGTCAATCACATCACTCAAAGTATCATCCATTGTTGGAGTTTCATGCGGGGGAGAGAGTACTTCAGAAGAAGATTCCACAGTTTGATCTAGTATAGGAATCCCCCCTTCAAGATGTGGAGTCTGGTTATCAAATTCTTGAAATGATTTTGCATTTGTGAATCTATCCAAGCGATCAAGTTGTCGCTCAACAACATTGTCAGTTTTGGATGATTCAAGAAAGATTACATCTCTAGATACAACAAACTT
>APFE030950198.1:194600-207031 GCA_000404065.3 Pinus taeda | reverse complement strand
CATACCACATTTCATAAGGAGTCTTGTTTCTAATAGCATTAGATGGGCATCTATTCTTTACATATACAACACATAGAATTGCATCAGCCCAAAACATCAATTTTACATTTTTGAAAAACATCATGGAGCTCACCATATTTAAAATTGTCCTATTCATTCTTTCAGCTACTCTGTTCTGTTGGGGATTATAAGGCACAGTTGTTTGATGTTTGATCCCATGTTGGCGAAGATAATTTTCAAATTCATTTGAAGTGTATTCTTTTCCATTATCAGTGCGAATAGAGCCAACATGAGATTGTGCATCATTTTCAATCCATGTATGAAAGTTCTTGAATGTTTGAAAAGCATCAAATTTGTTCTTCAATAAATAAACCCAACACATTCTGGTGTAGTCATCAATAAATGTCATCATATATTTAATTCCACTTGCAGAAGGAACAGGCATTGGACCACATAAATTTGAATGAATGAGTTCAAATTTTCTATGTGCTCCGGAATGTGAATCATGAAAAGACTGTTTGCTATGCTTTCCTAGAATACAAGCATCACATTGCTTAGGTTTCCTAGGAATTGTAGGCAAACCAGTAACACCATTTTTTTCAACAAGCGGAGGCTGTCATAGTTCAAGTGTCCAAATCTAGCATACCATAATAAACTTGATGGAAATGTACCACCTTCAAAATGAGAATTGTATGAGAAATTTTGTGCATGAGCAATGGTACCCTGCAGCTTGAGAAGCGTTTCTTTTTCTATCCCCGCCATGACAAGTGAGTGGTCGGATGCTTTTCTCACCTCAAGCTTACCATCAAACATATGAATGGAGTGTCCTTGCTGGTGGATGTGTACCAAGGACAACAAGTTTCTCCTCGGTTGTGGGAGATATAGAACATGATGCAAAAGAAGGTCTAGAAGACCAGGCAATTTAAGCCTGATTGTGCCAAGCCCTGATGGCTTGAGTTTTGATTTGTCTGCAAAGTATACTGCTCCATCAACATTCTCAGTGAATTCTTCAAAAAAAATTTCTTCTAAAAGTCATGTGGCAAGTTGCTCCTGAATCAAGCAACCAATCATTTTTCCAAGAGGCAAGTGAAGCATTAAATAAGCCTTCATTTACTCCAATATTAAGTATGCCGCGACATAGTGAGCAGATTCAGGTGCTTTACCTTTCTCTTTGTCATTAGTTTTACCTTTGGGTTGGTTTCTTTCCTGCTCAATTCTGTCCCAAGGCAACTTGCATGTGGATGCATCATGTGATCCATCTCTTTTGCAGCGTATGCAATGCAAATCTGACTTTTCTCCTTGAGAATGTCTGCCCCCCTGCCTCTGAAATTTCTTCCTCTTCCTCTTCAGAAGACTGAGGGGTTGTCTTCTTCCCAAAAGCTCTCTCTTTCGGCAATTTTTTTCACAAAGGAGTCAAAGGTAATATCTTTGAGGTTTCCATCTGCTTGCAATGACTCGAGATAATTTGAGTAAGTGGGATAAAGTGCCTTGAGAAAAGCTATCAAAGGAATATCCAGTTCAACATTAGTGACTTTGATATCATGCATAATAGATTTTACTTCTAATGCAAGAGCAAGAGGATCATCATTTTGTAATTCACGGGTGAACAGTTTAATCATGAGTTGAACAACTTCAAGTGCAGAGTGTGAGTCATAGAGTTCCTTTAGTTTTTGTAAGGCTTAGAAAGCATTTGAAAATGGCAAAATATGACGACTCACCTCTTCATTTACTGACGCTGCAATCAATGCATAAGCCTTGCTATTCTTATTTTCCCAAATGGCGAATTCCTTGTCTGAGGTAGGTTGTTCTGACTCTTTGTCTCTGTTTCCAACACACACTCCTTTCCACAACTCATTAAAAATGAGAGTGTGTTTGATTTTCTGTGACCATTCTGGATAGTTTTCCCTGCCAAAGAGAACCACTCCCACAATAGATATCAATGAATGCATTTTAAAAATCTATGTACTGTAAAAAAATATACTTCTACTGCCAATATGTTGTGAGAAATAACACTTCTAGTTGTAGTTTTGTAAAAAAAATACAATTCTGATATAAATATAGCAGAGGTATTACATAAGGGGAGGGTATTATATGGGGAGGAACTTATATGAGGGAGGCAGTGGGAGCCACACAGTAATATATAAATTGCAGTAAAAAACAACTCATTTGAATATAGCCATCACAAGGAATTCTCTTTACCAGCTTTGAATGAATTGTTACATTGCACCATACCACAGTTAAGTTGCGTAGGATTGAGTACCATTAGCCACCGCTCTTGGGCTCGAACACAGTCAACCACTGCACCACGGCTCCTGTGCTTCCTCCAACAATGAAATCGCTTGAAATGCATATATGAAACAACCCGGTAGATCTCAGCTTGCCTTAAATTCCAAGTCCTCTTGGGCTCGTGCAACAACTCGGCTTCATCTTTGGAATAAGATCTAGTATGGCTCGCACATTCCAACTTCAATGCAGAGAGAACCCAACCCAGTGTCGATTTCTAAGGAATCAGTGGGTGAACAAGATAAATTGCAAAATGCACTGTCCAATTACATAGAAAATTGGGACAGAGGGAATGTTCAACTTTCAAATGCTACTGGGAGAGTGCACTAACCATAAAAAATACACAGCATCTAATTAATTCAGTGCAGAGAAGTATCTGGCGAGAGGACAGATGATGGAATAATGGCAGATATGACAGACTGGGAGTTACAACGCAGAATGGGCAAAATAGGCAGAATACCATGGGAGTTACAAAGTAGAGAAGCCAAAAATGGCGTTGGCTCTGATACCATGTCAGACTAGGAGGTAACTCCTCAAATTTGATTATCTCATTCATTTAGGTTGTTCATTATTATATACAAGAGGGAGTGACTGTTCAGTTCATCTCCCGGTGACTCTCCATTTCCTCTATTATTTATTTACATTAATTACAGTTGTTCACCCAATCCCTATGATTAGGTGTCAACACATTTGCGTGGTTAAATCTGATTGTTTATGAAACATACAAGAGCTGACATATATCCCAAAGTCCTACATTCAATTTCCAGCACTCATATAAAACCTTTAAGACACTTCAACATTACATCCATAGAATTTTTTATTGCAACTCAAATTTGGAAAATAAAACTTCAGCTATCAAACAAACCATATTCACTCTAAGTCTTCATATCCTTTCAATTATGCATCCATGCTTCAGACTTAGTTTCTTGGGGAACTAACCCCACCCTCACCAGCCCTCGCCCTACCCCACACCCACCCATTTCTTGGAAATCAGTCCAGCATTAAGTGTGGGAGTGTATCACTGAGGTGACAGTGGACGATCACTCCAAGTCACCCTTGGGTTCACATCTATGTTGCCAGGAAACGTGGGTTCGGAGATGGGTACGGTATGGGGACAGGGACAAGGATGGATATGCCATTTTTTGAAACCTTTAAGACACTTCAACATTACATCCATAGGATTTTAAAACCTTTAAGACACTTCAACATTACATCAATCGGATTTTTTATTGCAACTCAAATCTGGAAAATAAAACTTCAGCTATCAAACAAACCATATTCACTCTAAGTCTTCATATCCTTTAAATTATGCATCCATGCTTCAGACTTAGTTTCTTGGGGAACTGACCCAACCATCACCAGCCCTCGCCCTACCCCACACCCACCCATTTCTTGGAAATCAGTCCAGCATTAAGTGTGGGAGTGTATCACTAAGGTGACAATGGGTGATCACTCCAAGTCACCCTTGGGTTCACATCTATGTTGCCAAGAAACGTGCGTTCGGAGATGGGTACGGTATGGGGACAGGGACGAGGACGGGTATGCCCTTTTTTGGAACAGGGTGCATGGGTTCTTCGGGGTATATTATATATTATATATATAATATATAAATATTATAGTTTATAAATTATAATATATATGAATTTGTATATTTTTCAACTTTAAACAAGAAAACTAAAATATTTATGATTTAAACTTTAAATATTTAAACATGCACATCATTGAACATTCAACATTCACAATGAAATTTCAAAATCTCTCGTTTGATATCAAGTGAAAATTGGAGTTTACATATTAATAAGAATCATGATATATGTCCATTGTCATACTACATTCAAAATTTGCCTTGAGTCATCTCCAAACAAAAACCAGGAAATTTTAAAATACTAAAATAAAAATAGCTAATAGTGAACAATGGCTTCCTCAAGCCATGTCATCAGCATCTCTCAGATCTTCAGTTAGCATGCTCCCTAGGCAGGAATCGCTCTCATCTTGAGGCTCCTGCTCATCCATAGCAACTCAGGGTAGCTCAATAAGGCCATCTAGTTGTATCTCCTCGTCCACACACATAACATCGTCTATGTATTGATCCCATCTCTTGAAAGGGCCCTCCTTGTACCCAAGGTCTTTTCGAGATGTGAGACAAAGTGTGTTATGAATGTACACTAAGCTCTCTGCCTTCTTTGAGTCCAACCTATTTCTCTTTACTGAATGGATAAAGGCATAAGTACTCCAATTCCTCTCGCAAGATGAAGAACTTGCTACCTAGAATATCAGGGTCCCATTTAATTAATTAAAATTTTAAAAAGAAACATTAAATTGAACCCCAAAGAACCCGATTTTGGGGTTCCAAGTACACATCATAAGGGTTTTCCATACCCGTCAAGACAAAAGAACCCAAATTTTTTTAACGGAGAAGTTGGTTCTTCATAGAAGAACCCGGTTCTTATGGGTTCTTCTCATAAGCACCCGTACCTGAATTCAGTACTTGGGGACAAGAACTTGGGACAGGTTCAAGAACCCCACCCCCAGGTTCGAGAACTCGTGCAACATAGGTTCACATCTAGTGACTTTGGAATTTGGCACCTTTGGTACGAACATGAACACCAACAAGGTGGACCAAATTGACTCCGATGTAGAGCACCCTCTTCTTGCTCAAAGTAGATACAATAAGTTCAGAAAAAGCACAAAGGATAAGTAATCAAAAAAGCACAAGTAAAATTGCACTAGCAAAAAATATCACACATGGATTAATCCACCTAATCTACTAGGTAAAGGTAATTTGCACTCACAAGTAAACATAGCTCACTAACCCCCAAACCCTCTCTCCCACCTAAAATAGCACGGTTATAGCCTGAATTTTGTAGCGAGAAAACTGGTACACAAAAAAAGTATTTGTGTGTAGACAGTTTATGTATGTGTAAATAGTAGTTGTATTATTAAATAAGAATTGAATGGTGATTACAATTCTTCGTGGCAATATGCCTAGATAGGAATTGACTAGCCACGAAAGTGAGTGGTCACGCCCTTTGACCTTTCATCTTTCATAATTAATGGAACATTAATTAATTTAACTATTTAATTTATTAGTAATATTATTTATTAATTAATGTTTTTTAATGAATTTTTTTATTCATGACATTGCCCCTCTCTTCAAAGAGCTTTGTCCTCAGAGCTTTATTGCTGACAATTTTCTTCACCTTGTGTTTGTCATCTTGGCATGTATAATTCATCCGTGGTACTCCCTTGTAATTGGGGTTTATCCATTTTTTCTTTATATATATGTGTGTGTATGTGCATTGTATATATTAATTATCTTTTTAAGAAAATAACTTTATAAAACATTATAAAGTAACTTTATAATGTAATAAAGTGACTTCAAATTGGTGAGGTTATTATTTTAATAAATTCTATATGGAATTAAGGTTCGATTTGAATGGTCATGTTTGTACATGTGCCTCAGCCATGATCAATGAGTATATCAATATCATTAGATGAGTACTCGTTCACGTCAAAGGTGACTGGATCGATGTTCTTCTTAAGCACCATGTACGGGACATAGGCGGAAACGGGCGAGTAAGGAATAATAGTGCATTACGATTTCAATACCATCTAGAGAGACGGCAGGCGACCATTTAAAGTGACGGTTGCATAAGCACAGAGTCTATGAAAGATTTGGTGTGTTTCAGTCGGAAAGCTTTGAACGGCTTCGTCAATGTCGACGATGTTTATCCATCTTTGTTTTCCCATTTTTCTGTGTGCTCGGTCATGGAGTGACGGGAAGCAAGACGTTTTATGGGGGACAAAAGTAATTGCGTCCCAAAAGCTCTTTGCGTTTTCGTAAGGTTCGATTTCCAGAGAGTAAACACTGAGGGGTTGGTGCAAAGCATTCGTATGGTTATTGCCCATGTTTGATCTGTTGAAAAATAAAAGTGTTGTATTCAATATAACAGTCCTCCCAATATGATGAATTGCAAGAGACGACCGAGCTTCAAAAAAGGGTATTAAAAATATCTACTTCAAAATGTCCATAGGAGCCACGACATCTATCACATCACCATATGTTGCAAGACCACTGACAGCAAGGGACTCACATTTCCTTGCAAAGGGATGGTTAAAAGGACCACTGCCCGAAGCACTGTATAAGCCATGTAGATCTCCTCCTGTCTTCAGTGGAGTTGGAGAGACTGGTACAACCCTCTTCTTGATCTTTTGCAGAATGTAGTGATTCTTCATCACTATTTTTTGTAGATTCATTTTCTTCCTCTTTGTGTTCATCCTCAATTGTCATATATTTCTTTGTCAAAACACTTGGCTCAAACTCATCCTCTTTGACACTAACGTAAGCTTCTATTATAGGTGCCAAAATTGATGTTTCAAAAATCTTTATTGATTTTGCAAGTAGTTCTTTCATTTCCAGTAATAATTCTCGTCTAATCATATGGTCATAATCTTGGGAATATGTTCCCATGATTTTTTTTATCTAAGGCTTAAAGGCCAAACTGTTAAGTGGTTAACGTCCAGAGGGTCGAATGGCCCTGATACCACTGTAGCGAGAAAACCAATTCGCAAAATAAGTAATTGTATGTAGACTGTATATGTATGTGTACGTAGTAGTTGTATTATTAAATAATAACTGAATGGTGATTACCATTCTTCATCGCAGTGTACCTATATAAGCATTGATTGGCCACAAAAGTGAGTGGTCACACCTCTTGACCTTTGCCCTTTCATAATTAATGGGCCATTAATTAATTTAACTATTTAGTTTATTAGTAATATTATTATTTTAATATTATTTATTAAATAATCTTTTTTAATGAATTGTTTATTCATAACAAATTCTAGGAAGAGAAAAACACAAACGTTGATTACACATGCACGCTCTTGCATTCAAATATAGAAATTACGTCTAGCAATAGAAATAAATTCACAAGAACATAAAACAACTCCTAATAGAGATCCTACTCTTGAGGCGGACATAAATGCACCTACTAAAATAGCCATGCCTATAAATAGACATGTTTAAAAGTGGAAAACTGCCCAAAACCAATCCCATCCATTTGAAATAGAACATGTACTCCCACACACAAACCACACCTACTAAAAATAGGAAAGCAGTGCGTCCAAAGATGGAACTGATAAATCCCAACAAATCTGCATGCATGCAACTTCTAAAAATACAAAGTTGCACAAAATAAATATATCATCAAAAGTTCACAAAATATAGTGCATGCCATAAAATTGAACATGCACGCATAGATGGAAAACCTTCTTAAAAATAGAAATTAAATCTCTTGCAAAAGCACTGAATATGATGGTATCCCTACTATCAGCCTCTAAATGTTCTAAAAATAGAACTTGACTTGAACTCAAACTCTAGAAACGAAAGGTATCATCACGAACATGTTAATCATTGACATTGAATATGCATAGGCAAATTGAGTCTTTATCAAATTGTATGGCACATATTGTTGAAGTTTCTAAGTCTAACAGTTAGAAACCCTCCATGTACTTTCTGATTTATTCCTTCTTACTTTTTTTGATTAATTAACAAGTTATTTACCATGTAAATACCGAAAATAAACACAAGTACATGCTCAACACATTACAGATCATCAATTGAAGCAAACAGAAACAAGCACACAAATGACACCATTATTTTTGGACTAATGTCCCCGGAAAAACCCAATTCGGGAAAATTGGTGCAGCTATCTGAGGGTTTGATTTATTAAGCAGTTTCATAATACAATCTGGGTGCTAAATCTGGTTCACCCAACAGAGAAAAATCTCAACAGTAGTACTTCTCCTTCGGAGACAAATGCTCCGGCTAAAACCTCGGATAAACACTCCAGCAGCTCATCAGCTCCAGTCTGCCCCACAAAAAACCCCAGCGTCAGCTTCTAGGGACTGTGTCAGCCTCTTCTGCCCTCCGCGTCAACTTCCTCGGCACTTCCGGTTGTTTCCGGCTATTCCGGCTTCTGCTCTCTGCGTCAGCTTTCCCAACAGTTTCCGATGTTCCCGGCAGTTCCAGATTCTACCCTCTGTGTCAGCTTTCTCAACTGTTCTAGCAGTTCCCAACAGTTCTAGTTGTTCCCGACAGTTCCGGCTTCTGCCCTCTGCTTCAACTTTCCCGACTGTTCCGGCAGTTCCAGTTGTTCCCGACAGTTCCAGCTTCTGCCCTCTACGTCAGCTTTCCTGGCTGCTACACTACTCCTCCCGACACTATCTCTACCTCTCTGCTTTTGTATTCACTGCCCCTCGACTGCAACTCCAGATCATTCTCTCAACTTTCTCAGTGAACCCAACCCCAAAAAGTCAAAATCTTGATCTCTTGGTGTGTTCTCCAAGTGACCCTCAAGCCTCCTCTTATACTTTTTTCGTTGACAAATCAGCTGCCGAGATTAAGTCCCTAATCAACGGCTAAGATTAGATCTGGCTTGATCCATGACTTTTGGACCATTCTAGCACATTTTTATATTAATTCACATTAATATTTTATTTTCCCTAAGTTTAGACTTAGGGACTCCATTAAAATAATTATTATTTTAATATCTCCCAAACTGTTTAGAATCTGCCCAATCCCTTTCTGGGTATTGGAGATCTCATGTGCCTTAGCCTCTCCATCAATTTTCGTGGCTACAGCACATTCGATGCTACCCCAAATCAACACTCCCTCTTAGCGAGGACTGTGCTCTAGCAATACTCCTCACTAAGTATCAACCTGATCATCTAGCATCGGGCCCTGTGCTGATGCTAGGCCTGCTACCCATCATCTGCATTGCTGCATCTCGTACTGCTACCCATGGCGCTGCCACTGCCACTGCTGCATCCATACGACAGCTCCCTCTCATCCTGCTGCATCATGTTGCCCATAGCACTACCACTGCTAACTGTTGCGCTGCAACTCAGTTACTAAGAAGTAAGTGGCTGATCTCCCAACTCCGGCATCTTTGTCAGGCTAGAGACACCCATGAAGCTGAAAACTCCCTTTGTCGCTAACAAGTGCCCCCTCTCTGACCTCTACACTGCTGCAACTACTCCATGCATCTCACACCGTTGCACACCTCTCTATGCCATCCTACACTGGTGAAACACTCCCATGCTTCTCGCACTGCTGCCTCATGTTGTTCTGGGAATCCTGTATTGTAGCTCCCTCTATCACTCCAACCTCATCCGTCTCTACTGACATCTGCCAGTACTGCTACTCATCAGGGCTCCCGTAGCAAGTGCAACACTCCCATGCTTCTCGCACTGCTGCCTCATGCTGTTCTGGGAATCCTGTATTGTAGCTCCCTCTATCACTCCAGCCTCATCCGTCTCTACTGACATCTGCCAGTACTGCTACTCATCAGGGCTCCCGTAGCAAGGTTTAATCTAAGAGGACGGGTACCTCGAGGATCACGCCCCTCATTGCTTGTAGTTTGTCTGACTATAGCTCGATGTCTCCCCACTTTCACTCAAGTGGCGTGTGAGCACTCATGGCACAGTCATCAACTGTCTCCTCTGTCGACTCCTCTGAGTCTCTCTACTTCCCGCCTGGATGCTCTCGATTCGACTCCTTCTGAGTCTCTCCACTTCCCGTCTGGAAGTTTTCGGTTCAACTCTTGCCGAGTCTCTCTACTTCCCGTCTGGAAGTTCTCGATTCGACTCTTGCTAAGTCTCTCTACTTCCAGTTTGGAAGTTCTCGGTTCAACTTCTGCTGAGTCTCTCTACTTCCTGTCTGGAAGTTCTCTTTTGGACTCCCTCTGAGTCCTAATTTCCCTCCTGGAAATCCTTGCCCCCCACTCTGATCGTATGTGCAACTGCACCATTGATCCAGATTTCTCAGCTAGAAACCCTCGGTAGCAACTCCCTCCTCCTTGGCCTTGCCCTGTTAGGTATTGTTCTAACTACAGTACCCGACCAACTCCACTCTGCAACTTACCCACAGCGTCCTAAACCCCAGTAACTTGAAGGTGAGAGCTCCTAGCCTCTGCGTAGTCCCGAGACCAGCAAACTAGCTTCCTCAACCAACTGCGTCAGCCCTCTTGGCCTCTGCGTGAGCCTGTCTTTGCCTTCCTCAACCTCTGCGCAGCCTCTTCTTAGCTCGAACTTGATGACGCAGACACTGCGTCACCCCTCCCTTGCTGCTTTGCTACTAGGAACAACTTCTGTCACTAGGGACAGTTGTTTTCTGTTGTTGTTGTTCTGCTCTACTGATGTCCTCAGTTCTCCTGTGATCTGCAACCACGCTCTGATACCATGTTGTAATTTTGTAAGTCTAACTGTTAGAAACGCTTCATGCACTTTCTAATTTATTCCTTCCTACTTGTTCTGATTAATTAACAAGTTATTTACAAAGTAAATGCTGAAAATAAACACAAGTACATGCTCAACACATTACAAATCATCAACTGAAGGAAACAAAAACAAGCACACAAATGACACTGCTATTTTTTGACTAATGTCCCAGGAAAAATCCAATGCGAGAAAACCGGTGCAGCGATCTGAGGGTTTGATTTATTAAGCAGTTTCAGAATACAATCTGGGTGCCAAATCCAGCTCACCCAACAGAGAAAAATCTCGACAGTAGTACCTCTCCTTCGAAGACAGATGCTCCGGCTGAAACCCCGGATAAACACACTGGTAGCTCCTCAGCACCATTCTGCCCCACAACCTCTTCTACCCTCTGCGTCAGCTTTCCCAGCAATTCCAGCAATTCCGGTTGTTCCCAGCAGTTCCGGCTTCTACCCTCTGCGTCAGCTTTCCCGGTAGTTCCAGCAGTTCCCAACAATTCCGACTGTTCCCGGCAATTCCGGCTCCTACCCTCTGTGTCAGCGTTCTCGGCTGTTCCGACAATTCCGGTTGTTCCCGGTAATTCCAGCTTCTACCCTCTGCATCAGCTTTTCGAGCAGTTTCGGCAATTCCAACTTCTGCCCTCTACGTCAGCTTTCCCGGCTACTACTTTGATCCTCCCGGCACTATCTCTGCCTCTCTGCCTCTGTATTCACTACCCCTCAGCTGCAACTTCAGATCACTCTCTCAACTTTCTCATCAAACCCAGCCCCAGAAAGTCGAAATCTTGATCTCTTGGTGTGTTCTCCAAGTGACCCTCAAGCGTCCTCTTATACTTTTCTCATTGAAAAATCAACGGCAGAGATTAAGTCCCTAATCAACGGCTAAGATTAGATCTGGCTTGATCCATGACTTTTGGACCATTCTAACACATTTTATATTAATTCACATTAATATTTATTTTCCCTAAGTTTAGACTTAGGGACTCCATTAAAATATTAACTATTTTAATATCTCCCAAACTGTTTAGAATCTGCCCAAACCCTTTCTGGGTATTGGAGATCTCATGTGCCTTAGCCTCTCCATCAATTTTCGTGGCTAGAGCACATCCGATGCTACCCCAAATCAACACATATCAAGTCAATCAACATATTATTTACATCTCTACTTGAAAATGGTATGAATGCCAATTTATCCAAAGTTTGAGTTCTTTTAGGTTTTTATTTGGGGGTGCCATGAGTTGGGAATCCCTCCAAACATATCCACTATGGATCCTTGACAGATCTCTAATGCTAACCCATGGAGGATCCAAGAAGGATTCTAGATACGATATGTATCCAAGCATATCCAAGGAGATGGAGGAATGGTTTAGTAATATAGGTTCATCCTCCAATGGATAGTCATCCATTTTCTAGAATGTAGATAAAAGACTATTTCATACTCCACTCACTTTCATGCTATGTCGCAGGAAACGTGGTATACAGGTCCGTTTCCGTACGGAAACGGGTACGAAACGCGTTTGGTACGGTCGTGAAACGTGTTTCCAGCCGTACTACCACGTTTCTCGAAACGGAAACGTGGCCAGTACGACCGGAAACGCATTTCAGGGCCGTACAACCCACGTTTCCTCATTAACTTGTGTTTTCTTTTATTTTATTTTTTTAATTTGTTTTTTAATTTACTTCTAGGGTATGTTAGTGACTTCTTGTTGCTTCTAGATGCGTTTCTAAAGTTATAAAAGTGAATTTTTGCCCTAGTGTTGATATGTAGTTCATGGTAATGTTAAATTCTTAAAAGTAAAAGTGATATTTTCCTTTATTTTTCATTTTCATCCTTTTACTTAAATTTTTAACATTACCATGAAATGACTC
>APFE030950198.1:169050-189048 GCA_000404065.3 Pinus taeda | reverse complement strand
CATCATACATTGGGTCACTCATATTGGGACCACTGTCCTCTTGTGTTTCTTCCCTTCTATTCCTATTCCCCTTTGCCATCATTAAAACCAAGAGTGGAATGATACATTGAAGCCAAAAGAACACCATCTTGGAATATGGATATAGGTGGTGGACAACCTACAAGTAAAGGAGCAAGTAGAAACAATGGAAAGAGTAGGAGAGGAAGGAGAAAAATACAAAAAAAATGTCAAACAAATAAGGGAGTTTGGGGTTTGAACTTACCTCTTTAGCTCTTGTAGATGAAATCCTCCAAGGTCTTGCTCCAAGTTCCTCCTCCTCCTCGCTCCTCCTTCTTCACTCCTCCAAGCTCTCCTCTCTTCTCCTCTCCTTTCCTCTCTTCTCTTCTCCTCTCCTCTCTTCTCTTCTCCAACTCTCATAAACTCAAAGTGAGAAAATGAGAAGAGAATGGGGGCTTTATTGTTTTCTAAACTCACCCTAACCTACCCCTAACCCACCCCCAACCCACCCCCTAAACTTTAGTTAGCATATTTTTAAAAAAAAATTAAAAAAAAATGAGTTCCGCGCGGAAGCGTTCGGGTGGCGCCTGGGTGGCGTGCGCTTTCGGGCAGGTTGCGTGGCGCCACCCCATGCCCGAAGCGCCGGCGGAAGCGTGCTTCAGGGTGGCCGCAACCCAAATTGGCAGGAATCGCCATTTTTCCACGGAATCGCGCCACCTAAAAATGGAATCGCGCTTCAGACAGCGCTTCTTGGACGCTTCGCCTCGGTGGCGCGCTTCAGGCTTGGGATCCGGGGGGGGCGATTCCTGCAACTATGAGTGTAATAAATTACAATTATCAATTTATGCTTTATGATTGCACATATATATATACATATATTTAAATATTTTCAATATATATATATATATTCGCGTTTCCCCGTTTCCAAAATTTGGGGAGGTCGCGTTTCGTATCGCTTCCCGTTTCGGAAACTCGTACCCGTTTCCCCGTTTCGTGCAACTTAGTTTTAACCTAAACCAGGAAAAGAAGGGGATCAAAGAAATGATTTCACTTAAAGGTGCAAAATGATCCCTATGAGGAACTAGCTTGGGGAAACTTAGGGAAAAACCAATCTCGAGGCTAGGGATTGGGATATCTCACAACCCCACCGTCAGAATTCCCTCAAATTTGAAGAAGGCCTAGAAGACACACCCGTGTAATAGAGGCCAAGAGCTTGAACTTTTCTATGGGTGACTTGTCAGGAAAATGATGCCCTAGGAGCCCTAATGTGGCTAGACCTAGAATAAACAAGGAGAGGTGAAGAAAAATGATTCTTTAAGCGATCACCTTATGGTAGACCAGTGCCCAATCCTTTGGGGAGATTGAGTCCAGAAGAATATGAGAATGGACTTTGTTTTTAGGTCAAGGAGGCTTCAAGGACAACTTCGCTTGTCATTAGGGCAAGGGAGAGTGACCTTAAAAGCTTTTACACTTCGTTTTGCAAGGTAGGATGGCTTGTCAAGATAAATTCAATCATAGACTTATCCCTAGGAGATTTCATCCAACATACATGGCCCATACATAGAGAGGTGTTACATAGAAACATAATTCCACAACTTCGTAGTAAATGCATGTAGCAACTAGCCCTAGTATAGCGAAAATCTCGTCATCAATGCATTTGACAAAGTAAAAGAAGAAATAGCATTAAATTTGTACTTACATGTAAGAGAATATATCCAACCATCAATACACTTGCCAATCAAGAAGCTCCAAGATAAGAAAAGATAATCCAAACATCAAAATGCATCCATGCTCCACAATTTCATCCACCAAGAAGGAATAGCAAAAATCCCTAGAGAGATACAAGTCCAACCCAAGTGATGATGAAAAATGAACTCTCATAATTTGCATTTATACACCTCTAAGGAGTTTCATTTAGTTATTTAGGCCTACATTAGCCCCTAAGATAAAATAATGTGCAGAATAACTAACTTTTGGTGACAAGCCCACCAAACTAGCTCATAAACATAATAATAAGCCTCTCAAGACGCCAAATGACGAATAATACATATCGTTGGTCCTCTTAAGAAGCTTGATGAAGTCCATAAGTGCCATAATGATGAATAGGACTCCCAAAAGTTATGGACAAGGGGTTGGCCCCTTGTTCTCCACATAATAAACTTGTGGTGCTCCCAATGGGTGTGAGGGCACACAAGTAACCTCATGGGTCTCCAAATAGATCGAAGACGCGTGTAGACCATTTGTAAGGTTCAGATGATGGTGTAAGTGATGCCACATTAGCAGACAAGTCTTGGGTCATCTGCCAAGTGTTGAATTTCCACGACCTTGGGTCTAGGTTAGAGTCTTAAAATCATTGACGCTACCAAACCAAGAATCTCAACCATAAACTACTTTGCACAGCGGAAATATAAAGTAGTAAATCACATATGCACAGAACATAGACAGCTTTTTAATTTTTCAACCCAACTTCGTTGTACTAACAACATATAATACAACAGTCGAGGGATCCCGTACCAGGGATAATGGCCCTTAGTACAAGATACAAAATTGGGGCTTGGTGTCAGTCCATCAACAACCAATCCACCCTCAACAAGATACTTTGACCATCTGGCTGATGTAGCGCGCTCTCCCAGCTCCTCTCGGTCATACCTAGTACCTACCCGATCCTTTGGCTCCCGACTTGCAGCTCCTACCTCTATGAATGCTCCAATTCCATCTGGCCATTGAATATCAACTATCCAATCTGCTCTCTAGCTGTGCCTTCGTCCATCAAGGCCACAACACATTGAGACCCTTGTCAAGTTGTTCACCGCACCACTTGTGAACAACTCTCAACTGCCCACTACTGCTCCTCAACTACTTAGGGACTTCTGCCCACTACGGTCTTCTTGCGTTGCTCTGATGAAGACCAACATAAGGCACGGAGCGCTGCCACCTAGCACTACAAGCTGTCCATCTCCTGCAATGAACATGGGCTAGGAGGACTGCCCATCATCTGCTATAGAAGTCCTTCACCACACACAAGTCTTGGGCTCCAATCTACCTTCTAGTAGCCTCTTTCATTCATCAAAGAGCTACACATAAGGCTACAATACTTCACCCAATCACACACCAACAACATCCTTCTTGTCTGCTGCTCTAGGGCTACTTTGGGTAGCCAACACGCTGCCCTCCAATAGACCTATGACACCCAAAACATCATCCAAGGGTCCATCTGCAACTCACTTTGCTACTGTCCTCTTGCCTTCCAATCTGATGTGCCTGCTGTCACCTTGGCCGTTTGGTAGGCCGCCCAACAATCCACGTAGGCTACTCCAAACAACTCCTAAGGCCTCCTCTAGTTGCCCATCATCTGATCCATGTAATAGTCAACTCTTTGACCTAATACATGACAAACTCTCACTCCAAGTTTGTTGCCCAATCACTGTGGAAACTATCACTAGTCTAGGGCATCTAATCATGAGATTTGCCCTCTCCTCGTTGACTTCCACAAGCTGCCTTATCACAATACAATCTGGTCACACCTTGACCCAACACACATCTCCAAGTACTATTGTTTCACCTTGCTTCATTGTTGCACTGCTGCACCATTGGTTAGGGCACACCACACTGCTCTCTACTCAATACACAATCAACTATACAAGTCTCTAAAGGTTGTGGCTCACCCTAGAAGAGACCTCCTTGTGTTGTGTTATCCCTTTCTTACTCTGTCCACCTAGACGCAGCCCTTAAGGGCCTCCAACTGTTGTCTATGGCTTGCGGCCGAGCCTAGCAATTGACTTTAGCTTTAGTCCTCCTTTACGGCCACAACTGCCTTCCTAACAGCAATTCCTTGCTCCTTTACACTGCGGCCTTCTCTGCCCAGCAACCAGCATTAAGACAACCCTTAAACATGCCCTTACACAACCCTTAAACATGCCCTTAGACAGCCCTAAAACAACTCGTTGTCGCCTATAATAACTCGGTCTCCCCACAATTGTACCTCAGCCTCCTTTTTCTATCCCTTGGCTCCTTTTGCTATGGCTCAGCCTTCACGAAAATTTCAAAGCTACCTTTGGTGTATATTACCCAAACTTGGATGCTCTAAAACACATCCTTTCACCTCATATTTATACACATGAGGGCTCAACGAATTGATGACAAGACCCATCTATTGGACTGATTTAACACGAAGCCTACATGACTTGGTAACCAATAATTACCTTGTCAACTTCAAAAATTCATTTCTCTCTAACAACAACTCAGATTCGGACGATTCTCGATGCATTGGAATCGTATCGTCAAGCACTATCATCCTCATCCATCACATGTCATACATCCATCACAGTTTTGGCCCAAATCACGATGGGTGCAAAACCCCCAAGCTTGGATCTCAAGACCACAAGCTCATTTGTGGCGCTTTGACCTCCAACCCTTAAACAATAGGGCTTCGAGTACCTCCCAAGCTACACAAATCAACACCAAGTGCATGGTACAACTGCGGGGCCAACTGGGCATAGTGAACCAGATGCATCTTCCTCATCCAATAGGTAAATCTCGAGCAATTTTTGAACATCTCTAGGGTACTGTTGTGGAGGCCCATGGCTCTCAACACACACCCTACATGTGCCAATGTAGCCTTCTAGAGGGTTACGACCATGTATAGGGAGACCAAACCCAAAATGGAGACAACCTACAATCCTGTATAAGATCTAGTGCGTCCCCTAGCCTTCCAGTACAACAAGTCGTCAAAGGAAATTGAGTAAAAGAGCTTACAAATCATAGACAATAGGTGGGCACATCATAATGGCATGCCCTTCCATAGTGGGCTTTGGCATGTGCTAATGTCTCCAAGCTTCAAATGGGGTTAACCAAACATCCTATTAGGTGTTTTTTGCTTCTAAAGGGATAGTATGTCCATGGTACATCCTTCAAAGGGTGGTGGTATGTGATAAAGAGATGAATGGAGTAGGGAATGGAAGGGGCAGCCTTGGGCCACATGCTAAGGTACAAGGATAGCTAATAAAAAAGAAGTCCACACTTGGGTATATAATGAGTAGGAGGGAGAAATCGTGGTACATGAGGTGCTCCAACCTTGATTTTTCCACCCTTCTTTATATGCCTTTTGCCTTTAATGGTTTTTCTTTAATTCACTACTTGGGGCTCAAGGGATAAGAGCATGATGTGTGAGATATAGCAGTGGATACCTACTTTAAGGTAGGGCGGTTCATTGCCCACCAAGGGGTTGAGACAATCATGGGTTCCTGAACGATAAAGGAGGCTCATCTACAGTTCTAGGAACCAGGGTGATGACCATGATGATGGGGTAGAGCTCATGTATTGGCTTTTTCCCACGTGCTAAATGTGTTTGTCCCGACCATTGTTTGCATTTTGTGGTACATTTTCTTGTTGAATATGGCCAATTATGCTTCTACCTTTTCTTTCAGCTGCATCAACCTCAGGGGCATCATTCTAGGCCTGACCCAAGGTGTGGGCAAGGGAAAGGGGAAGGCTAACTCTATGTGGACCCAATGGAGGAATGTGAACCTAGGTGAGAGAAATAATGAATGGGGTTATAATGAGTGGAAGGAGAGTAATATATGTGGGACCACACAACCAGAATCAAGGTTTCCCATGTAGTAACATCACTAAGCCAAAGGTCAGTAAAATAGATCCCACGAGACTAGGGTCCAAGGTTAACATCCAAAAAGAGGTCTAGGGGACAATTGCACAGAGCTAGCCCACGCTTTCCATAGAATCCCCCCATTAATCCATGCCCAAAAGTATCCATGATAAGCAAACTACAATACCAAATGGCAAGGCATACCTTTAGGTTCGGGAGGCCCACCTTCAAACATACGATCATAACAAATAGGTGAGGGACCACATGGCTGGCTCAGGTGGCAGAGAAATGGCATAACAAGCTAGTTGGTGGTTGCTCCAACCATCAATACACTTTACTCTTTTGACTTCTTGACCTAGGACCAACCTCAAAGCACTCAATGGGTGCTTGACCTATAAAATAAAAGACCTTGAGCATGAAACCCATGCTCAAAAAATAATAATAATAATTTTCTTTCATTCTACAATTTACAAGAATCAAAAGTACATTTCATATTTATGAAGATCGAACCTAGTTACACATTTTTCAACATGTTGAAATCTGTAACTAGGTTCGGTATTCATAACGTCTAATGTAATCATGATTTTATGTATTTGATGAAAAGAGAAAAATAAATTTTATTATTATTATTTTGTAGCATGGGTTTCATGCTCAAGGTTATTTTATTTAATAGGTCAAGCACCCATTGAGTGCTTCTAGGTTTTGTTATTGAATCAAGAACTCATAATCATATGTACAGACCCTATCGGGGCATATTGTATCATGTCAAGGAATTTATTTGAGTCATAAAAATGTCATGAAGACCCTCCAAGCCCTAGTCAAACTACAAAGCACAAGTCGGCCTAGAAGTCGGCCTACAAAGTGACAAGTCGACTTCATAAGAAGGTTGTTCGACCTATATATAAGAGTTCCATCAACCACATTTGAGAGACACTTTTATAGACACAAGTTCGATCATAAAAAGACAAGTAATAGAAGCTAACATTCTAGTGAAGAGAAGGAGATCAAAAAGAAAGAAGAAATTGATTTTTCTAAGGCATGTTTTGGGTTGAATCTTCCCACACATGCGAGGAAATTAGGGCTTTGTACAGCTACAGCAAAGACTGAAATTGCAGTCACTATTGAAGGACAAAATCAGGGGCCAAAAGCATCAAACTATTGAAGGACAAAATCAGGGGACAAAAGCATCAAGTCTCCAAGCCGAAGTTCTCAGGAGAAGGAAGAAGTTTGAGTGAAGGAAAGAGAAGAACAAAACTTCCCTAAATCTGTGACACGTGCAAAGTTGCAATGACTTCAGGAGGTCAACGATTACAAGGCTAAGAGGCCGAAAGTTGCAGTCAAGAGTGCAAGTCCAAATTTGTGAGGTTAAGGTTGTTTTGAAGCAATTTGACTTGGCTTGATCAAGTGAAGAAGCAAGTTCATCAACAAGAGGTTTGATTTGGTCTTGGAGGAGTCTTGGTCTTGGGTCATAGGTCTTGGAATTCATCATCTGAACATTCTATAATAAGAGAAGAATTCTTGTGGGTTTCCCTCTCAAGAGGAGAGGTTTTGGCCCTAGCTAGAATCGTACATTTTGTGTCCTCTTGTCTCTTTGATTTTCATAGTTTGGTAGTTGTTTCACAATAAGAACATAATAATAATCAAGTGAAAGAAAAAGCTAATAAAGTAAAAGAACATCACAAGCAATTATCAAAAGTAAGAGAAATCACCTATGTTCCTATGACGAGCGATATATAAGGCAGTGTTATGACAGTGACATAGAGTAGAGTTACATATGATACTTGATGAGTGATTCTTAGGCGGTGATTTGGATATCATCTTCATTACAGTAGTATTCCTTCCCTCAGTGATATATGCCAATGATGAAACAAAT
Organism: Pinus taeda; assembly: GCA_000404065.3. Taxonomy (NCBI): domain Eukaryota; kingdom Viridiplantae; phylum Streptophyta; class Pinopsida; order Pinales; family Pinaceae; genus Pinus; species Pinus taeda. The sequence goes on along the minus strand of APFE030950198.1, from coordinate 181,576 downwards.
GCATGACATTGTGGCCTAATCTGATTGATGATGAAAGAGTTATATCTCGTGATTCTTGTACATTGTATCTCAACTTAACATTTGATGAATATCTAAGAAAAAGAACTTTGTTGGGCTTTCCCCCTTGTGGGGTTTTCCCTGGTCTCTAACCTAGATCTTGGTGTCTCTACTATGTATGATTTTCTTCTATTGTTCCTTCTTGTCCTGCTACATTCTTGATGTTATTGTTCTCTCCACATAATTGCTAATGATGATATGATGTTATTAATGAATGTAATGAGTAAATTGTTGAAAAATTATAAAAAAGCAATTATCTACAGCAAAGAACAATATAGTCCTAAAAATTAACATCAAGGCATCAAGATGAAGAAGTGATGTTGATTTTAGGTAACAATGGTATGTTCTATGCTCGACAACAATTTACTTCAATTTCTTTATTAGCCCAATATCAATATCCAGTTTAGCAATCACATTAGCATGATAATAAAATCCAAATAGAAAATAAACATAAATAGTAGAAAACAAGCCAAGACAAGAGGACAAAAGATGTGGCACCAGCCAGGGACAAACCCTAATGTGGGGAAACCCTTGATCAATTCTTCTTATATTCTTCAATAGTTCAGTAGAGAGATAGTACAAATTTGCAAATCTAATCATTTATGACAGTAGCAGAAAATCCCTAACCAAAAAAGTCAACGTTGGTCAAACAAGGCAGAATTCTGCCTCCAACCAACTTGGTCAAACCCAGTCAACTTCGGCCTCCAACAGTAAACCCAAATAGTCCAAAACAGTTTGAAAAAGTCCAGTCAAACGCTGGTTAATTAAAGTCAAACTGTGGCTAAATCAAGGGTAGTCAACAGTAGTCAAATGGGAGATCAAATCACCTCGATTTCAGTCACCAAATCTGTGGTCTGCCAAGGAGAAGGTCCCTCCCCCAAATCCACATTCAAGAGGACATCAATGCTGGTCAACGTACCCCAAAATGCAGCCCCTGAAATTAGGTCAATGTTGGTCAACGCATCCCAAAATGCAGCGCCTAAAATTCGGTCAACGCTGATCAATTCAGTCAAACAGAAAACATCCTCCTTTCCTTCACACATGTGAGGGACAGCGGCCATATTTGCATACCCAATCAAGTGAGGAGAGAGAGATAAGTGAAGATAATATGATGATAAAAGTGATTTAAGGTCTCCTCCTTTTATATGCAATGTTGAGGATGAGCTAGGGGTTTGAACGCCTGTTTTGCTTGCTGGCCGACCTTGACAAATTGTCAATAATACAAATAAATTCATATCTTCATTTTTCCATATCGGAATTAAATGATCTTTAGATCAATCCTACACCTATTGGAGAGAGGAATCCAAGTAAAATATCAACTGCCATAAATAAGATGACCGATGTGGAGTTTGACCCTAGTTGCAAATTTTAACACTCCCTCTCAACTAGGGAGAACTCTATCTGTTGGGATTTCTAAGTCTAACTGTTAAAAACTCTTCATGTACTTTTCTGATTTATGTCTGCCTACTTGTTGTGATTAATTAACAAGTTATTTACCATGTAAATACTGAAAATAAATACAAGTACATGCTCAACACATTACAGATCATCAACTGAACGAAACAAAACAAGCACACAAGTGACACCGTTGTTTTTGGACCAACGTCCCCGGAAAAACCCAATGCAGGGAAACTGGTGCAGCTATTAGAGGGTTTTAATTATTAAGCAGTTTCAAAATACAATATGGGTGCCAAAACTGGCTCACCCAATAGAGAATAATCTCGGCAGTAGTACCTCTCAGTCGGTGACAAATGTTCCTGCTGAAACCCTGGATAAACACTCCAACAGCTCTCAGCTCCAATCTACCTCACGAAAACCCCAACGCCAACCTCTAGGGACTGCGTCAGCACTTTCTGGCCCAGCTTCACCCTAGCTCACCATGCGTCACCCTCTGGAGGCACTACGTCAGCCCTTAGAGCCTCTGCATCACCCACGCTGGCTCTCTGAGGCACTGCGCAGCTCCTAGCTACCTCTGCGTGAGCCCTGGCTGGCTCTGCGTGAACCTCTAGCTGGCTCTACGTCCCTCTCTCCCAGCTTCTACGTTGATCCTCCTGGTACTATCTCTGCCTCTCTGCTTCTGTATTCACCGCCCCTCAGTTGCAACTCTGATCACTCTTTCAACTTCCTCAGCAAACCCTACCCCAGAAAATCAAAATCTTGATCAACTCGGTGTGTTCTCCAAGTGACTCTCAAGCCTCCTCTTATCCTTTTCTCGTTGACAATTCAACATCCAAGATTAAGTCCCTAATCAATGGCTAAGATTAACTCTGGCTTGATCCATGACTTTTGAACCCTTCTAAGACAGTTTATATTAATTCACATTAATATTTTATTTTCCCTATGTTTAGACTTAGGGACTGCATTAAAAATATTAATTATTTTAATATCTCCCAAACTATTTAGAATCTGCCCAAACTATTTCTCGTTATTGGAGATCTTGTGTGCTTTAGCCTCTCCACCAATTTTCGTGGCTATACCTGTAATATCCTGTTTCAGAGATATTCCCCAAAAACCCCAGTAAACTCCAACCAAATATGCACAAAGATATAATAACCGGGAAGCTCAAAATGATAAAAATAATTGTGGTGCAACATATAATAATGTAAACATGAAATACAAGCAAATACTTGAGAAATGCAGAGAGAAATGCTGAGCCATTCTATTATACTGAGTAATGGAATGAGTACAGGAGGTGATCAGAAAGATGGCACCTCGACTTGCACCAGGCAAGTGAAGAAATACACTCAAAATGGCAAAGGAATGGCCTCTCTCTAAATTGCGTCGATGCTGCTAGAGAACTGTCGTGCTATTGCTACTATTGGAAATCAAATGAGGATTTGGGGTTGTTCCCCTCCTCATAAAATGTTGAAACTCTGGAATCAGCCTCTACTCAGAAAACCCAGAAAATCCCAAAAAGCTTTTTTGAAATGGCCAACCTCTGAAAATTGCCCCCTTGGGGAATCACACAATCCCTTAAGGCTCTGCATTGCCACTAAGTAGAATCCACCAAAATACTGCTTGAAACTCTGCCAAACTCCTCCAATATGTAAGAGTTGATCTCTTGCTCAATCTCCCAACTCAACTCCTCCACAAACCCCCAATCCGGGACTGCCCCAGAAGAACTGTCTCCCTCTCTCTCAAGACTGCGCAGTCCTCCAATGCTCAGCGCCACCTCAATGCTAAAGATCAAAACTGCTGCAAAGGACTACTAAAACTACCTTGCTTGAGTAGGCACTCGAAGTCCTCCGAGGCTAAGGGTGAGATCTCCGAACGGAGACACTTAGTGGACTAAACAGTGCTGCAGACAGGCTAAACAGCCAGTGTGCTCCAAATCGAAATGACTAGCTCAAATGCTCATAACCAAATGCCAAAATGAGGAGGCTCCTCTCTCCTTTATAGCATTGGCCTCTCTCAATCCCAAGGCTCACTTCCTCCAATGTAATCCCCTCTTGCCACATGTTCATTTTCCATCTGTGCAGTCCCTCCAAGTGTCTGCATGGGTCCCATCTTTGCGTGGTCCTTTGGCCCCCTTGGCTCCCCTTTAAGTCACAACGTTGTGCTACTAGGAAGTGACTTTTATTCTAAAAGTGAGTTCTGTCCCCTTCTCCTCACCTTTTTATTTACAAATAACTATAGAAGGCAAAATTGAGCAAAATCGAATATTCTATTTAGCCAGAGCTAATTAGGAGTATTACAATCTCCCCTGGCAAAATGTTGCTTGTCCTCAAGCAACTGAAGTGATGGATGCTACAAAATTTTCTCACTCTGCTAAGTGGCATCCTCATTCGGTAAATTCTTCCACCTCACCAAGAATTCCCGGATCATCCTACTCCGCAGCTGCCTCTCCCTGGCATCAATAATAGCCTCTGGCTGCAACACCAAATGCCCCTCATCCTGGCTGCAACACCAAATGCCCCTCATCATCCATGGGTGGTAGCTCATCTGTCACTGTCACATGCTGCCCCAATGCCTTCTTCAGGCATGATACATGGAAAACGTTATGAATCTTCCTGCCTTGGGGCAGCTCCAACTCATATGCAACCTGTCCAATCCTGTGCATCACCCTGTATGGCCCATAAAAGCGGGGCTTGAGCTTTTCAGCCCCCTTCTGCTTCAGTGACGATTGTTGGTATGGCTGTAATCGTAGGTAGACCAAGTCTCCTACCTCAAGTTGTCTCTCCACCCGACCCCTGTCAGCATATAGCTTCTGTTGGTTCTATGTTGTAGCCATATTATCCTTGAGAGCTCGGAGAATATCCCGACTCTCTTGGATCCAAATCTTGGCTCTCAGAGCCTTGCTAGCACCAAACATCATGTCAGCAAAGGCTAAAGGATGATATCCATACAAAGCATAAAATGGTGACATACCGATGGACATGTGATGTGTAGTGTTGTAGCAGTACTCCCCCAGATGTAGCCACTTCAGCCATGCTCGATGTTGCCCACTAACATAGTTACACAAGTAGCCCTCGAGCCACTTGTTAACTATCTCTGTCTGCCCGTCCGTCTGTGGGTGATAACTGGTACTCGGTGTCAACTTTGTCCCCACCAACCAAAAAAGCTCCTGCCAAAACCCGCCCATAAAACGGTTGTCCCTGCCACTGGTGATGGTCTTAGGAAGACCATGTAGCATAAAGATCTCTCTGAAGAACAGCTCAGCCACCTGTGTTGTTGTGTAGCATGCGGATATGGTGAAAAAGTGTGAGTACTTTGTCAGTCGATCAACGACGACAAAGATGCAATCCTTGCCCTATACCATGGGCAACCCTGTGATGAAGTCCATCGAAATACACTCCCATTTCCCCTCCAGAATGGGAAGAGGCTGCAATAATCCTACGGGATGGTTCATCTCCCCCTTGTTCCTCTGGCAAACATCGCACTCTCGGACTTGCTGGAGTACATCCTCCTTGAGGCCCTTCCATGAGAACCTCTCTCTAATGGCCCTGTAGGTTTTGGTAAACCCCTGATGGCTAGCCAATGGTGAATCATGTGATGCCAGGAGTATCTTCTTCTGGAGCTGAGACCCCTCAGTCAAGAAGATCCGGTCCCTGTAGTAGATGATCTCATTGACCAGCCTATACCTGTCATCCGCCACTTGTCCATCCATAACCTCACATGCAAATTTGTCCTTGGAGTACTTTACTAAGAGTCGAGCCCTCCAGTCTGCGTCCAAGCTCATAAGAGACAACATGGCTGGTCTACGTGAAAGAGCATCTGCTACCACGTTGTTCTTTCCCTTGACATACTCAATGTCAAAGTCATACGCTTGGATCTTACTGTTCCACTTCTGCTCCCTCTCCTGTAGCTGCTTCTGCTCCAAAAGAACTTGACGTTGTTGTGATCAGTCCTCACGCTGAACCTGTTACCCACTAAATACTGCCGGAACTTGGCCAATGCATGCATGATGGCCAGCATCTCCTTGTTGTATATAGAATACAACCTCTCGTGTGAAAGGAGCTTCCGGCTCTCAAAAGCTATAGGTTGACCTCCCTACATTAATACCGCGTCGATCCCCTCCCCCAACGCATCACACTCCAAAACAAATGGCTGCGTAAAATCCGACAATGCAAGCACTGGGCAGCTACTCATAACCTCCTTGAGCCTGTCAAAGGCTCGCTGTGCTATATTTGTCCCACTGAATGCCCCCTTCCTCGTCAAATCTGTCAAGGGTGCAGCAAGCTGTGAGAAACCCTTGACGAACTTTTAGTAGTAGGTACAAATGCCAATGAACCCCCGAAGTTCTATCACATTCCTTGGCTCTAGCCAATCTCTAATGGCCCTGATCTTCTCCTCATGGACCCTCACTTCGTCCACCCCTATGATGTGTCCCAAGTATAACATCTCAGCCAACCCAAACTCACACTTGGAGAGCTTGGCATAGAACTGCTACTCCTCCAAGATGTGCAATACTATCTCAATGTGCTGGAGATGCTCCTCCCAAGTCTTGCTGTAAATGAGGATATCATCAAAGAATACCAACACAAACTTCCTTAAGTGACTGCCGAAGATGTGATTCATGCAAAACTGAAATGTAGCTGGGGTGTTGGTTAGCCCGAAGGGCATCACCAAAAACTCAAAGTGCCCTTAGTGACACCTGAAGGCGGTCTTGGGAATGTCCTGCTCCCTCATGCGAATCTGATGGTACCCAGATCTCAAATCAATCTTTAAGAAGAACTGTGCTCCCCTCAACTCATCCATCAACTCATCGATCCTAGGTATCGGTTACCTGTTCTTCAGGGTCTTCTTGTTCAGGGCCCTGTAGTCAATGCACATCCTCAACGTGTCGTCCTTCTTCTTCACCAACACCACGGCAGAAGCAAAAGGACTCGTGCTCCGCTGAATGTGCCCAAGAGCCAGCAACTCCTGAATGGCCCGCTCAATCTCATCCTGATAGGCCTTAGGATGCCTATAGGGGGTGGTAATCACTGCCTGTATGCCCTGCTCAAGCTCAATGGTGTGCTCAAACCCCTGGTCCGGTGGTTGTCCTGGCGGAATCTCCCCAAATACTGTGGCATACCAGTCAAGGATGGATTGTATCTCTGGGTGCATTATCTGCCCTGTGGTCCCTGCCTCTAATGCACGTAATTCCACTGCCCACTCTATGTCTCCCTTCCGGAAAACTGCCTCCATCCGATGAGCCGAAACAGTTTGAGGCGGATATGTGTGTTGTCCCCGTATCTTCTCATGCCTCCCTGTCTTCTCATCATCCCACTCCATCTCTAGGGCCTTCCAATCTGTAGTGACCTTCCCTAGAGTGATGAGCCACTAGACACCCAGTACTATGTTGGTGTCTGGAATGTTGACCACGAAATAGTGGTTAGTCAGCGTGTAAGTGCCCATCGTCACTGATAACTCTGGGACGTAACGAGCACACATCATGGTCTGATCTCCTGGGACCAAAACTGAAAACCCATCGAAGCTCTCTATCGATATACCTCTCTGCTCAACCATCTATGCATCGATGAAATTGTGGGTTGCCCCACTGTCGACCAAAACTGATACTCGCTGGCCACGTACTGTCCCCCGTACGCGCAGCGTCAAAAACTTGGGAACTCCTCGCAATGTTGCAAGGGCTCCTCTGGTAGGTGCAAAAGTTGCACCTCCTACTGCTGCTGGTGGAGGCGGAAAGGGACCCTACACAACATGACTATCTCTTGCCTCCATATCATCCTCCTCATCCTCTTCCTCGTTGCTCTTGGAGAAGACCTCAATAAAATGTGCTTTGCTAACAACACATCTATGTCCTGGTGCCCACGGCTCCTGACAGGTGAAGCACAACCGCTTCTTCTTCAACTCCCTCCTGGCATCATCGTCAATCTGTACTCGTCCTGGATTCCCCTTCGGAGGCGGAATCCTCACATCCTTCCCCTTAGGCTAGAAAGCCTAACGCTGGGGGTAAGGTGTACGGGTCCTGGCAAAGGCATCCTGTAAATCCCGAGTCCTGCTAATAGCATCCTGAAGTGTGGTTGGTCTAGCAGATCTGACTAGACCTCGAAGTGCCTCTGCTAACCCCACAGCATACATGTAGATCCTCCGTGCCGTGGATAGATCTGGCACCATCACTAAAACCTATGTTGCAAGAAACATGGTATAGAGGTTCGTTTCTGTACGGAAACGGGTACAAAACGCGGAAACGCGTTTGGTACGGCCCTGAAACGCGTTTCCGGCCGTACTACCACGTTTCCCGAAACGGAAACGTGGCCAATACGGCCGGAAACGCGTTTTAGGGCCGTACTACCCGCGTTTCCTCACTAACTTGTGTTTTTTTTAATTTACTTTTAGTGTATCTTAGTGACTTCTTGTTGCTTCTAGATGCGTGTCTAAAGTTATAAAAGTGAATTTTTGCCCTAGTGTTGATATGCAGTTCATCAGGAAGTTTGAGAGATATGCAGTACATGGTAATGTTAAATTCTTAAAGTAAAAGTGGTATTCTCCTTTATTTTTCATTTTCATCCTTTTACTTAGATTTTTAACATTACCATGAAATGACTCAGGATGTTTGAGAGTGGTTTCGCCCTCATTGGATTTCATATGGAGAAAGTAGAATTTTAGATCTCACTCAAAATCCAGCAGACTTATTTGTTTTTCAAGATTTCAGGATTGGAGAGATTGCAATGTTTCCATTGGATTTTATCATATACTAGGGTATGGAACTTGTATTTAATCAAGAGAACCAAGCCCTCTGTGTAGGGGAAACTCCCAATAATCAAGATCATGTAGGGTACTAGGGTATGAAACGTGTATTTAATCAAGAGCACTAAGGTCGTTCGACTATGTAGGAGGAGACTCCCAATACAACAATGGTCCTTCTAAAGAATGGAATGTGGATGCAGAAAATCCTGATTTGGATCTCTCTTGCAGCCTTATAGTCTTTATTGTACTTGCAGCCTCATATATTAATATAAATAAAGGTTGATTTTGAGAATTGGATATATAATGAAGGTTGCTTTTGGATATTCCAAAATTTTCATTTTCATTATGTGATCATTCATGAGTAATGTGATGTAAATTAAATCTTCATGTTTAAGTGTAATAAATTATAATGTATCATTTATGCTTTATGATTGCACATTATATATTTTAAATATTTTCAATATATATATATATATATATATATATATATATATATATATTTATATTATATATATAATATATTTATATATATATATATTCGTGTTTCCCCGTTTCCAAAATTTGGGGAGGTCGCGTTTCGTATCGCTTCCCGTTTCGAAACTCGTACCCGTTTCCCCGTTTCGTGCAACTTAGCTTTCATGTTCTTTTTTAGTAACGCATAAGCCTTGGTTTTATAGCATCCCAACACTGGAACAAAGTTGTGTCCTACAAGCATGAGAAGACTTGTTATGTTGTCTTCCTAATGTGAGCATAGTTGTGTTTCATAGTGGTATTATACAAGTATCTTGTTTATTACTAGAGAATTTATACCATATCCTCAATTGCATTCCTCTATTGGGTCATAACTAAATTACATGATATGGAGAAACAAAAACGCATATTTGAAATGTAAATGTTTCGGAAATGTGACCCCTCAAAAATTAGGAAACGAGGACATGCAATATATATGTATGGCACCTAAAATGAGGTTCAGCCATGTTTCAGAGTTTCCACACATAAACACGATTGGTATATGGAGGGGTCCATGCTTCCTACAACTTAGGGTTCAAGAGGAATCTCCTAAAATGTCGACACATGGCAGTTGGCTTGTCAAGCTTTTTCAATCTTCATTCCACTTGTATTGGCATAAACATCAGGGAGAGTAATATTTCCTTAAGAAGATATTGGGACTGATTTTGGTCATTCATGGAAATTGATATCATTTTCGTTTCATTTTTTCTAGGGCAAATAACATATAGTCTACCGTTTTAAATAGATGACTAGGACCATGGTTTGATACCAAAAAGTAGGCAACCCCTAGGAGAAATTTTTTCTCCTCTTTGGACAGCCAGCTAGCTAGCGACCTTATATGAGCAACATATAACATGGTGCCAGGATCCTCCACCTATAGCTCCAATCAGATTTCTCTCCCATCTGGCATTGTCTCTTGAAGGAAGGTTGGTCATCTATCCATAGGTACTTTAACCATTCTGCAATCATGTGCTTTCATTTAACAATATGGGCAAGCTAATATGGATCATGGGGCAAACTGGATGATTGACCAATCTCGACTGTATTCTTGTTCCCTCACTTTGTTGCTACTAGTGCTATTGATGTTGGAGAATCTTCTACTTCTATTGAATCTTCTACTCATGCTACTGGACAGATCCAAAAGTAGCTAACCCAGTTACGGGAGCATAGTCAATAGCATCTATATCTGTGAGAGAGGCATAGCTGATTGCAGGGCAGCAATCCCATTTGATTAGCCTCTAAAGTATCCACCCCAGTCGACAAGTAAGCAACAAGTATCCCACCCAATCGATCGCAATGCCTATTTTTCAAGTGCTTATTGCTTGCCAGAAATCCTACTTCTGCAATTGGTAGGTCACTGGGTTATTAGAATAAGTGTTGTTTTCCGCCCTCTCCCAGCAGCATCCCTCCATCTAGCTGCACGAAATCAGTTGTTTTAGGTCTTGGGAGGTTAGCCTTTGACTCAATCAAGGAGGACCTCCTTTAAGGCCTTAGATTTTTAGGAAGGGCACTACTAGGGAAGCATTGATCAATGTAGCATGTCATAATCCATACTTACCATTTTCCATCTCTCCCTGATATCTGTCACCTTCGTTCGGGCTAGTGGTCATTGGTCACTGGGATTGGCACCTTCATCCACATCCTTGAGTCTAGGCCCAAAAACTTGGCCCTAGGGTTTGATTGCATTGTGAGGCGCATTCTACAACCCAGTATGAGGGAGATGTCGAATTGCCTTTGTGCTCAGCCTCGAGTTGACGTGTGTCCAAAAATAAAAATAAAATATTATCTAAAAAAATAATGTCGGCTATAGTAAAAAATAAAAAATGAATATACATATTTGGTTAATTTTAATTAAAAGCATTATAAAACTTCAATAATCCCACAGTCATTGTGCTCGCTTGGTTCATTGTTATTATTACAATGCAGTATGAAGGAAATGTAGTAAAAATATTTCACGCTTATTCTAAAAGAGCATAATTATATCAACTCTAGAGAGCTAAAATAATTACATGTAAAAAAATATTATATTTTCACTATTGAATGTGAGGAAGATGTATATTTCAAAAAACAAAAATATTTCAATGCTCAAAGAAAAGAAATAATTTAAAGTAAAAAAAAATCAACTACTTTAGGAAGATGTGTAATTCATTTGATTTTTAATATAAAATTGATATATAGCATTTTCGACAACGCATCCAAAGGAAATCCTGGACCTGCCAGCTACAGCAGATTTATTCGTAACATGCAGGGCCAAATCTTGCACATTTTCGTTGCGGCTATTGGCCATACTACAAACAATGTGGCTGAAATATGGGCATTGGAACAAGGGCTCCTCATTGCCAACTGTGAAAACTATAGCAAACTCATCATTGAGTGAGATTCAAAGACAATCATCACCATATTCCGCAGAATCCAATGTGGATCTGGTCCAAACAAAATTTCCAAAAGTTGGAGATTAGAGACCCGGGTCTCTCACATTGTTAAACTTCAGGCTCAAATCTTGGCCCCTCCCCTCTCCCACATCCGTAGAGAAGGCAACAAATTGGCAAACCAGCTTGCCAACTATGTCTTAAATCTATCAAATGCCTCCCTGGACATGAGTTGGCAGCAAACTATTCCAGATTCTCTCCGCTTGCAGTGCCAAACGCAAGATACAGCAGATCTTACTTCTACGATAGCCCCAAGCCAATGAACATGTCAAGGAGTATGCATTTAGATCTCTGTTATTTACAAGTCAATATGCCAACAAATATTTGTCAAGTGCCAGAAATCATGCCATCAAACCTATGTCAATTGCCAGGAACAACTCTGTTATCTGAAGTGTCTCGCTCAAATACATATATAGATATATATAGCGTTTAAAAATTATTAGTAATAAAAATTAAAATAAAACTGATGTTAAGTAATAAATAAAATATTTCAATACAAGGTTAAGTAATATGTATGTGTATTTAAAAACATATTAATATATTTAATGACCATGTTAAATAAAATATTTCAATATCAATTATGTATATATAATATATGGTTTAAAAAATAAAAATTTGTGTATATATTATTTTAAAAATTGAAAAAAAAAATATGGTGAAACGTTTCAAGTTTTCTCATTATTCTACTTTCTGGTCTCTTTTCAGTCAATTTTGTAATCCAACAAATAATTGTTGGATTTTCAAGTTTAACTTGTATAGTCTACACAATCCAAGTGCTCAAGGGGGATTTTCAAGGTGTTGAATCCACACACACACACACATAACCAGTGTAGATCCATCTTAACCGTGGATCTATCAAGCCCCAGGAGTGTTGGATCCACACACACACACACACACACACACACATGTATAACCAGTGTAGATCCATCTTAATCGTGGATCTATCAAGCCCCGAGAGTGTTGAATCCACACACACATATGTATAACCAATGTAGATCCATCTCAACCGTGGATCTATCAAGCCTCGAGAGTGATCAAACCTATCAAGGTGCAAATATTTTTCAAGTTTTATACTCTTTAAGAGTTTTCCACAAGAGATTTGATCCCACTTGGCACTTGCTAGATCTGTGGTCAAGATAGATCTATACTGGTGTAGCTAAAAGAAAGGTAAAAGCCTATGTTGCACGGGTTCCCGAACCCGGGGGTGGGGTTCTCGAACCCGTCCCGGGTTCTCGAACCCAAGTACCGGATTCTTGTATGGGTGCTTCTTAGAAGAACCCATAAGAATCAGGTTCTTCTATGAAGAACCGGGTTCTCCATTAAAAAAAATTGGGTTCTTTTGTCTTGACAGGTACGAAGAACCCTGATGATGGGTACTTGGAACCCCAAAATCGGGT
>APFE030950198.1:138870-160139 GCA_000404065.3 Pinus taeda | reverse complement strand
GTTGGCATTATGTTTCTGGTATGGTTATATGTTACAGATGTTGTACTTGATGGCAACACCCATGGCATGGCTCTCAAGATGATGAGAATTAAGAAGTACGCAGGAGAACAGTTAAGAAGATTCATACCCACAGGTAGGCCGTGCAGGGACCGCATCCAGGCACGCAGGTTACCCATTCATGAGGTGCGTACCCCCAATGCACACACTTCAAGACAGTAAAGCGCGCACACGTGGGGTTCCTTATGTTTAACCCTTGGTATTTAGCCGACGGTATTATGTTATTATGGTTTTGGCCCGTGGTATTGGTCCATTATTTAAGGAAGAGATTGCTTATATAAAGCAAAGGAGATCATTTGGCTTGGGCATGCTTTTGGGTTCAATATCGTAAGATCTAAAATATTGGGTTATTGTTTCAAAAGATTGATCTATATGAAAGTGAAGTGGAAAGCAAATCTGTGAAGGGTGATCTCTCGAGCGCTGTAGCTGCGCAGTGCGGACGCGCCACAGAAGGCGTAGTGCGAAGATGCCACAGAAGGCGCAGTGTGGAGATGCCACAGAGGCGCCACAGAAGGTGCAGTGCAGAGGCGCCACAGAAGGTGCAGTGCGAAGGCGCCACAGAAGGCGCAGTGCGGAGACGCCATGAAGGCGCCACAGAAGGCTCAGTGCGGAGGCGCCACAGAAGGCGCAGTACGGAGACGCCACAGAGGCGCCACAGAAGGTGCAGTGCGGAGACGCCACAGAGGCGCCACAGAAGGCATAGTGCGGAGACGCCACAGAGGCGCCACAGAAGACGCAGTGCGGAGGCGCCATAGAAGGCGCAGTGTGAAGGCGGCATAGAAGGCGCAGTGCGGAGACGCCACAGAGGCGCCACAGAAGACGCAGTGCGGAGGCGCCACAGAAGGCGCAGTGTGAAGGCGGCATAGAAGGCGCAGTGCGGAGACGCCACAGAGGCGCCACAGAAGGCGCAGTGCGGAGATGCCACAGAAGGCACAGTGCTGAGGCACCACAGGAGACGCCACAGAAGGCACAGTTCAGAGATGCCACAGAGGTGCCACAGAAGGCGCAGTGCAAAGACGCCACAAAGGCACCACAGAAGGCGCAGTGCGGAGACGCCACAGAGGCACCACAGAAGGCGCAGCTGCGGAGGTGCGCGGCGCCACAGAAGGTGAAGTGTGTAGCGACGCAGGCTAGAGAAAAGGAAATTGCATATCTGTCTTAAGATCTTTTGTTGACTGATTTTTTGTTGATAAGGTGTTCTGGGTTTAGTTTACTGTTATTTTGGATCTAGTTATCTGGATGACTTACTGGTACTTGATGATCATTTGATGTTTATGGATCCAGTTTGAAAATTTATGAAAAGTGGTCCTTGAAAGAAAAGAAGTAGGGGGTTGTAGCTCCCTTCCAGGAGAGACTGGGAAAACGAGAGAGTTGTAGCTCTCTGTAGGTTGCAGCCTGCGTACTGGTAAAGGACTGCACCAGTACAAGACCATTGTAAAAGGAGTTTCTAATTTGAAAGAAGATAGAGACATATTGTAGCAGGTGGTTTTCACCAACATTGGGTTTCCACCTTATATCTGGTGTTCTTTGATGTGACTGTCTGTTTTTCTTGCTCATTATTTTATGGTACTGATATGCAAAAATAACTCAAAGTTTAAATAAGGAAGATTTGTTAAAAGAACTAGATAATACTGATTCACCCCCCCTCTCAGTATTATTTTCAATAGATTCTTAGTGCAAAAATAGGTTCATGCATGTGACACTAAGGAAATGCAATGAAAAACTTGAAACAACACTTCTACAAGCTAAAATACATTGAAGCACCGATTGTACTTCAATAAAACAAGGAAAACAACACTCATACAAGATAATAAATCAAAAGAGATAGAAAAAAAGAAGAATACATGAAAAGAAAAACTTCCTCAGAAAATTTGTGCCAAAGTTCCCTAGATGCCTCATGAATCCCAGATCTCCAAGATTGAATGTGAAGAATTAGCTTTGGGGTGTCCATGAAATATATCTTTTATATTTATGGTTTATGATGTGCATGACATACATCTAGATAAAAGTGACACTTGGTAGGAGTTTTCTAAATTACTTTTGCATGTAACTACTAGTGGAAAAAATAGATCCCTAAAATCTAACGATTCTTTTCCTCTTTTTTATTTTTTCTTTTTTGGTAAAGCTTATCATGCATGCAAGGAAGAATTACGCTAATCTGGAGGGAATGGTGCAAGCTACCATCACATACAATCGACAATCATTGGGAAAAATATTGAGAAGGGGGTGAATCGATATTTTAAAAACTCACAATAGTAATTGTTTTTTTCTAAAATATATATGTGAATTTACTGAATCCAACTCCCATATGTATGCAACTCTTGTAAAAGAAACTAGCATATACTTAGTAAACTTGTAAAATAGCTAATTCTTTATCTCTTAAACTTAAACCAACAATGTAAGATATTTATGAGGCATTTGATAAGTAGTAAGAAGTTGCAATAAGAACATAATAAAATATCACACATATGAGCATCAAGGTCTAAGGTGGAAACGTAATGTGGGAGAAAACTATCATTATTGTCGTCTCAGTATTCAAACTTATTAATAACAAAAAATTCTTGCATTCTTGTACTGATGTAGACTCATGCTAGCACACTAACACCCACATGTAAAAGGCTGCAACCTTCACTCGTTCTTCACCTCCTACTAGCTCGGAATTCCAACCCCCTTATATGATTACCAACTACTACTGGTAGGTAGCTTCGACCTCATCACTGAACGATCTAACCCTCAGCAACATCCATGGACCACGTTTCATAAATATTCACATTAGATCCTCCTGCTTTAATACATCAGAACTTGTAGATATACAAAAGCAAACAACAACTTAATTCAAACAGAATAGTAATATCACTATAACCACAACACATAACTCAACTAAGAATAATGCATAAACACACATAATCAACTACAACCTTGATAATTCATATGCCAACATTTATACACTAATTCACTTAAGGCAACTGCATGCATATGCACTTTTATGTAGATCAACCCGCATACAGATCTCAATATACTAAAAAATTGTAATTTTGAATCAGACATAGAGTTGACCAAAGTTATTATGAAATAATATGTTAGCTTAGAAACCCTCATACAGTTAGCAACATCAATAATATTTTCAACCAATCAACATGTAACCAAATTCAACTTCATCACTCAATCAGTTCTACTTTAGACATTATCACTCAACCTATATCAACATGAGGACATCGTTGACAAAGAGAAAAAGTACAACAACACTGATCAGGTTGATCATTCATTTATGAATAGAAACCCTTCCTTTATGTACGTGACTTTGAAGAAACAAACACATGTGTATATGTGACTTAACCGAGACCAACCTGCTTACAATTCTAAGAATTTTGACCTAAAATTGTGCAACTCTTTAGAACTTCATAAAGACCCATATAATAATATTCATAGATAAAAACATGGTTTAATACTTATATCTAGTTAATCCATGAGCATATCATACAATGGAAAGTGATTTCAAGGCTCATGATCCTGACCCATCATTATATCCATCGATGCATAATTATTTCATATATATATCTATCAACTATGGCCCTTAGAATGAAAATATACCTCAGATTGAAGTATTCATGAAAAACGCTTTCAGATGCACACTTTGAGATTTGATCTTCACCTCCTTATATAGTTAGAGGCTTAGCCAATACCATGAGTCAAAACTACATTAGTGTTGGTGGTAATCTCGGACGAGATCAAGTAACCATTACTGCACTCAATATTGTGGGCTAATACCATGGTAAGTACCTTTGGTATTCTTAAATTAGTGTGGGAGCATGTACGCCACATTTTTTCTTTGTACTTGTTTGTTGCACGACTTTGCCTTAACAATCCCATCTATAGATCTTCAAATATTCACCTTTATCAAAATTTTGATTCTGATCTAGAAAACTTTGTCCCATCATTATTTTATTCTATTCCATCTCTTTGTCACCTTTGAACTAACATATGGATTCATATATTTACCATATACTTGGTCTATTACATGTAGTTACCATCAAGGAGAACACATGCATCATAATGCCAATAATTTCCCCCTTTGGACTTAATGGAAACCATGTTGGTGTTGGTCACCTCACCCTATATAAAACTATTTGATACATCAAATAACTACTATTCAAACACCAAGATTCTCTCCCACTTTGACATCAAGGGAAAAGGGTGGACCGACGTTCCCATTTTAGATCTAATTTGCACTATACTATCCAGGCTCCCCCTGTGCACATGTTGAATCTTTAGAAATGTTTTCAAATGAAGAATATTACTATATAACTCAACTGATTATGACCTTCCTATCTGCAAGAAATCATAGTTAAATCAACCACCCAATCACGTGGGGATACATATTTGACTCAACCACCCAACCAAGTGGGATTACATTTTTGACACTACCTCCCAACCAGGTGGGATTACATATTTGACATAACCTCAAAAGTCCATACATGACTAAGTATGAAAATTATTACATCATAGATCTCCACATGACCTTTACATCAAATGACATATATGACATCATTAATAACTGAGACCAAAAGATGTTAATAGTGGCATAATTTAGCAAACATAATGCCAACAATGCATTATGTTCTACAAGACTAATTCTCCTCCTTGACCTATGCTACTTGTTCATTGTTAAAAACTCATTCATCAAAGCATCTTCTTCAATCAGATAAATAATAATGAGAAAAGTGTAACTCAATACCATATTAGCAGATTGTACCCATCAACACCAAACAAAGAAAAATCAAATCATAGTTGTTAGTAGCATGTCATAGGTTGACCCTGAGTTTGTCCCACTATTTTTCTATTAGGGAAAAACATACGTGACTGAATACAAAGAAACTCATGTATATACGTGACTATAATTCATGAAACCCATGTATAGAAAGAAACCTTTTGAATTTTTACTTGTAGACTAAGTAGACTAGATTAACAGCAAAATAAGGTAGAGACAACTCCTAGTTTCTATCTGAGATATTCCAATGCTTCTCTTGGAAGATTTTTAGTAAATATATCAGCAACTTTTTCTTCAGAGTGAACATACTGCAATTTAACATTTTTCTCAAGAAATTTTTCTTCAAAGCAAACATAGTCCAATTTAACAATATTTTTTGAAATACTAATAGCACTTGCAGTATCAAAAAGGATGGAGATGGGTAGAGAATATTTAATTTGGATATCTTGTAATGTTTACATCATCTAAAGAATTTGTGTCCAAAAATATGTAGCAGATATATATTCGGCTTCCAATGTGGATAAGGCAATGGAACTTTATTACTTTCAAAACAAAGATATCAATCAACGCCCCATATAAAATGCACATCCACTAGTGCTTTCCAAGTCATTATTGTTTCTAGCCTAATCCGCATTTGTGTATACATGAACGGTAAGATCTGCATTTCGTTATGATATATATCCTAATTACTTGTGTTATTCCTTTTATTTTCCTTTTGAAAATTCTTTAAATGTGGCTTCTATGACTTCTGAGGGACCTCCTTTCGTAATTTCAAAAGAAATCAAGATCCCATGAAGTTGAACAATAGTAACAATCCGTAGATTCTACTTCTCTTCAATGGAAGATACTTTTGACTTGCATTTAGGAGTCAAATATCTGAAGATTTTCTCTACTAAACTGGTGTCATTCATTTCTTCACCAAATTTTTTCATGAGAATTACAATCTCATCTATACGTGAAAGAAACTAGCAATACTTTCATCACTATGCATTCTTAGTGTTTCATATTGAATTCTAAGAGTTTGGAGTTTAACACTTTTTACCTTGGTATCGCATTCATAGCTTTGAATGTTTTTGTCCCATATTTTTTTTGTTGTGTTTAACTAGGTAACTTTGACAAATTTGGATTGTGTCAAACTTCCCAATAATGCATTGACAATTTTGGCATTGGTTTCATATGCCTTCTCTTATGCTGCATCTGTGGGAACTGCAGTTGGATATTGGTAACTTCCTTCCACAATTTCCTAAACATATGCTCCAAGGGACAAAATATAGGATTTGGTTCTTCTCTTCCAATATATCAAATTATTTCCATTGAATAGTGGTGGTCTCATAGATGTCGTTCCATCTTGATTTCTCATCTTGGAAGATCTTCCTTCAAGCGATCAAGCTTCTTTTGAAGGACCTACTCTGATATCAATTGCTAGGAAAAATACTTAGATTCGGGTGAATCATTGTTTTAAAAACTCACAATAATAACTTTCTTTTCTGAAATATGTACGTGACTTTACTAAACCCAACTCGCATATGTATGTCACGGTTTTAAAAGAAACTAGTGTATGCTTAGTAAACTTGTAAATCAACTAATTATCTATTAGAATTAAACCATAATGTAATAGATTTATTGGGCACTTGAATTTGTAAGGGAAGGCATACCTATGCTCAACATATAAACTTTCATTGCATGTACATAGATAGTCATCTACAGATCTAGACCCATGATGGGATGACCATTAGTGTAAAGCCATCGTATATATGATTTAGTACTCTCTTAAAATCGCAACCCAAATGGATGAAACTAGAACCGAGGTCTTCTATCTCGTGCAATTGTTCACTCAAGTACTAGTCTAACCATGTGAATATGTGATCTGGTGTCAAACATGGGAAGACATTGTCTGATTACCAGCCAATGATGTAAGCCATTAATAGACATGAGAGAAATCATCGATAACGATAATGATCCTCAAGGTACTACAGTACATTATGCATGGTGTGAATGGATGTTTTTATTTCGAGCACCATACAAAGTCTCTCGGTCGAAGGCTAGTGATGTCAACCTGTTGCCGGAAATGAGAAACTTTCCATTTATGTATACAAGCCCCAAGGTACTGAAAGGGTGTTTCTAAGTCAACTTCTTGGATAATGTGTCGATGTCGACAAGAAGCTACTCATCATAGGAGGGCCTTGATGTATCCCACATCAATGAAAAGAAACGAGTGTACTTATTTTTGTAGATAGAATGTGACGAACGACACAAGGTTCAGGAATGGTGGTCATGAAAATGAAGGTTTATTATTATTGCAAAGGATGAATTTAACTGAGTGACTTCTCTTGAACATGTCAGAAACACTGAAAGAATTGGTAGCATTGATGCAAAACCAAAGTAATGGATGGTATGATAGACCATAGGTATGATAACGATCAAGTAGATAACCCAACCCAAGTAGTCACAGATCTGAAGTCAAAGTGTCATCTTCAAGAGAGACCTATTACCATAAAGTGGTTTACCCCTTTCCCCATTTTCCCCAGCCATTGTTGACCAATACTTCTTTATTCTTTATAAAGCTTGAGGAGGATAACATATGCTTGTTGTATAATTCCACCCTTAGGGTGACTCCATCACTCTGTGATGTTTTAACAAGTCTATTGAAGCTAAAACTCAGCTTTGTCATGATGGAAAAGTTTGTCACTATTTGATGTTTTAACAAGTTTAACGACAATTGTAGCTCACTTATTTGTTTGAAATATCGTGGTTTTCCTACAACTAGCAGGTTTCTAGTGTCTCTATTGGAATGATAGTTTGTTTCCTTTATAATCATTGAAGAATGAAAGAATCCCAATAATTTAAAAACTATATTATAGTACCTTATTGTTCTGGCAAGTAATTTTTTTTTCGTTGTTGTCCTTTATCAAGCAAGACATTCTTCCTTATTTTACCATTGCTACTATCTATTCAAAAATCCCTCAGCACAAGGCTTCTTCGCTTTTATTCACCTGTCGATAACATACTAGCATCTTTCATAATAGTAACATATAATCACAAGTAAGGAACGAAACATTTATCGTAATTATTAAAAAAAAAAGGTAATTTGACCATCTCTTTTCAAATGTTTTAAAATTTTGATAAAATAACTTGAAAGAAATTATTTTGAAATAGAAAAAAAACTCTGGTCTCAAGGTTAGTCATGTAGGG
This sequence comes from Pinus taeda, assembly GCA_000404065.3. NCBI lineage: Eukaryota > Viridiplantae > Streptophyta > Pinopsida > Pinales > Pinaceae > Pinus > Pinus taeda. Next base: position 152,122 of record APFE030950198.1, on the reverse strand, counting down.
AATTAATTTTTGCACACAACAACTAATGATATATAAAAATTTGATGAATAATGATTAGGAAACTTTGGTCTACATCAATTATTTAAAGGAATTACCAAACGAAACCTTCAACTAGAGGGAGTGCCACAATTGTTTTTAGACTCAACGTTTTAGATATAATTGCTACTTCACGTTATGATCTATTCTATATATAAGATAACATCTATACAATTTAGTTGATAGGGTGTTGCTTCGAGGTCTGATTATTAGGCTATGCTTATAGTGTCATGAAGGATTTTGATTTCACACATCTAACTATACGAATAGGAAATTGTTAGATATTAAATGAAAGTGACGTCAATAATGGATTCAGTAAGACCGTCACCTACATAATTTATGTCCTACCATATACTCCTTTATTAGAATTTACTTCAGTTAGTTATATTCATTTTCCCTTATGTTTTCATGAGTTATCATGCTTTACTACTAAAATATATAGGGATTTTCTCACTTTTTCATCAAGTTTTGAGAAAAATTTTCAACTGTTTCCTAAATATCCTGACAAGTTGCAGGTTTTGAATAACTTGGATTAGTGTGATCTATTACTAACATAGATAAGGAAACACTAGATTCAAAGGCCAGGGGAATGGCTCTCCAAACTATCAACCTAGGTTATCAAGCAGGGCACTAGTATGGTTTCAAAGAAGTGGTAACTTGTTTCTGTGACGTCCCTCTATCCTGAACAAATTACACCATACATTATCATGGAACACTTAATAGCTTATCTTACCTTTTCTAAAAGGTATAGTGTGTGCCCTATTGGCAATGGACACAAATATATATATGGTTTCACATTAATTTCAATGACTTCATCACAATGTCATGTTGATTCTAAAAAAATAAAATATGTATATTGCTCCACTCAGACATTAGTTATTTAATTCAATGGCTATTTGAGCAATCAATGACTCACTTTTAGTGTGATTTTCTAGAGGCTTCTATAATTATGGTGCATAGGGAATGAAAGGATCCATGATTAATGATCTGAAACCACCCATAGGTGACGTCAAAAATTAATGAAGGTGTTACAGACTCTTGTTCTAGTGTGTGTCTATGTTATCTTAGGCAATGGATTGATAAGATTGCAAAATAAATAGACACTTGAAACAGTAAGAGATCACAGTAAGAAAAACATAAACACAACAAATTTTAATAAGGAGTTCACCCAATCATCATGGGCTACGTCTCTTAGTCTAGCTTTCAGTGGTGGCCTTTTTATTATGTTTTTAAAGCAGAGTCTTACAATAGGTAGCTCAATCTGAGTCTCACTTGACAGAGGATTATTAGTAGGATGGCACTTGGAAATCCCAACTCCTTGGAGTTCAAAAACTCCACTTACTAAATTTCGACCTCAATTGGTCTCTGTCTGGTCGATGCCGCCCTTAGTCTAATGGTTAGCTCAGCTTCCCTATTCTATGCAATTTTTCCTTTCTTTCTATGTCTCTCGGCCTTCGGCTTCTTCACTGCTTCTCTACCTCACTGTCTCTTTGTCTTCTCTCTGTCAGCTCATGGCTTTAAAGCCAGTTCATTCCCCAACTATTCATTTCAGCTTCCTGGCTAGCGAGATTTCCTACCTCTATCCACTGGGACTTCTCTACCCTACATCATCATTACTACGTAATGCTTCACAGAGATTTGGCCACCTGTCTTCTTGCGAACTTAGTGTCAGTTCTTCCTGAATGGTTGTTTTTTTCTATTACTTCCCAGATGCTTGCGAAACAGATCCTTCTGTCAAATCGTTGGTCAAATCAAACTTCAAATCTTTATGCTTCATAGCTTATTTCTCCCTCAGGTCTGGTCATCCATTTAGTTGAACCTCCGTCGTTCAATCTAGAGCCCCTAGATCCTACGGTCTTCGCTTATATCACGCAGTTTAATTGCTCGACTATTAGTCCGCGATGTAAGTGGTTTTTCTCTCTCCCTGCTAGACATGCATCACTTGATGTATGGAATCACTGGGTCTTCGGCCAAACCCACTTACCGCCTGAAATGCCTCCAATTTTTTTTCCTGTTTTGAGCAAGGTACCCGCCTGTCGTTTTTAGTGCTTTCCAATATTTTTTTGGTTTTCCCTTGTGACCGAGCGCTTAAAGCTTTTCCTTCTCTAGGGGTTTTGCCCAGCGATACACAATTAGAGCTTTGCGTATTAGAAGCAACCTCTGTTTCTGGGTTTGAGCTTCACAACTAACATTTTTTCACCATTCACAATCCCCATGGGCCAACGATCAACACGCTTTGACTGAAGGTCCTTGTTGCTCCATGCTGGCTACAAATTACCATAAGAGGCTATTTCTCATAGCTAGAAGATTTCTTGAAGTCTCTTATCCATTCTTCATAATCATGGAATTTTTTGAGGTTCAAATTTGAATCATGGCCTTCCCATTGAAAAATATTTTGGACCACCAAAAGTTGGTTTCCAAGCATCGACTAAGTGAGGATACAACCTTCTCACCTGTCAAATCTCTATCCATTTTGCATTGCTTGGATTTGAACCCCTAAGCCCAATTCTGAGGTACTCAACATCTCCCCTGCACATCGTTCTCACCTTCCTGTCCAGAACTGTGTCTTCCTACAATTGATTAAGATATTCAGGTAAATTGTCATCAATAGAAGGCAAATGGCTCTCTTCTTTAGGATCTTCAGTTAACAAAGGTTCAAATAGTCTCAAGCTGTCTATATTGATGACTAAGTAGATGTGCATATAAGCTAACAAATCAAGGTGAAAGGAATTCTCACCAATTTTCTCAAGGATCCCAAAAGGTCCATACCTTATTGGTTTCAACTTTCTACCTTCACCTTGCATCCCATCCTTGCTGATATACAACGAAACTTGATCACCAAATTGGAAACTATGATCCACCTGATGCTTGTCATGCCTTGCATTATATTTGGCCTGGCTCTTTTCTAGTTGTTCCTATACCTCTTGATGGATCTCTTGGATTTTTTCAATGAACCTAGTTGCCTTATCCACATTGTTGTGTCCCTCAACTATTTTGTCCTTACCAAGGACAAAATCTAAGGGAGGCCTTGGTGTGAAACCAAAACATGTCTCAAAAGGAGATATCTGTGTGGAAGAATGTTTGGCTCAGTTGTAAGCATGCTGCACATAACACAAATGTTCATCCCAAAGCTTAGGATGCTTGTTATAATATCCCCTAAGCACCTGGATCACTGTCATGTTGGCTACTTCTGTCTGGCCATCGGTTTGTGGATGGAAAGTTATGCTTTTATTCAGTTTGGTGTCCATTAGTTCCCACAGACTCGACCAAAACATTCCCACAAATCGGGGGTCTCGATGAAATATAATGGAAGTGGGTAATTCAAAATGAACCCATACATGTTGAAAGAATAGTTTTGCAGTTTGTTCAGTTGTAATCTGTTTATTACAAGGTATCAAAATACTCATTTTGTTGAACCTATCCACAACAACATGTAAATAATCATGACCTTTCCTAGATTTAAGCAGTCCTCCAACAAAGTCCATGGAAACACTTTCCCAACGATGAGAAGGAACTAGTAATCGAGTGTACAAGCCTAGTTTCCTATTTTTGGGCTTGTTTTTAGCACACATAGTGCACCCTCTTACATATCTGGAAATTGTCTTATTCATTTTCGGCCAATAACAAAATATTTGCAACTATGCAACTATTTTTCTTACCCCAAAGTGACCCGATATTAGAGAAGTTGTGTTTCTCGAATTATCTTTACTCTTTTAGTTTGTGGAATGCATAGCTTCCCACAACGATATAAGAGTCAGTCCTTAATATGATAATCCAATTCTTCTACTCGTTTGCCTTGACTTAAAGTTGCATATACATCTCTAAATTCTATATCTTGAGCATATTGTTCAATGTAGATCTCATGTAACATAAAATTATGCTTAAGTATAGTAGATGCATTTATAATGGGTCTAGATAACATATGTGCAACTTTATTATGTATGCCCTTTTTATATCTGATGACTAAATGAAACTATTGTAGAAAACACATCCATCTATAGTGTCTTGATTGTTGCAACTTAGTTTGGGAGTGTAGATATTGAAGTGGTTGATGATCAGTATGTGTAACTATTTCTTTGCCCATTAAGTAATGTTTCCACTTTTTCACACTCTGTACTTATTAATACAATTCTTTATCATATGTGGGATATTTAACTACTGCAGAATTAAATGTCTCGAAATGATAACATATGGGTTTACTGTGTTGTATCAACACTTCTCCCATGGCCTAGTCACTGGCACCCATTTGGATCTCAAATGGTCTTTGAAGGTCTAGCAGTGCTAGTACTGGTGACATACTAATCTTTTCTTTCAAGGTGTCGAAGGCTTTCTGCTATTTTTCTCCCCACTAAAACACCTTGTTCAATCCTGTTAAAGCATGTAAGGGAGCTGCAATTAAGCAAAAGTTAGGAATGAACTTTCTCCAATATTGTTCTGCTCCTAACAATCTCCTAACTTCTGTAGAAGATTTGGGTTTAGGCTAGTTTACAATGACCGCTACCTTAGAATGATCTATCTTCAATTTACCACCCATACTATATGTCCCAAAATAATTCAAATATGTTTTTCCAATTTCAAATTTTCAGAGTTTAACATAAAGTTTTTCTCTTTTCAAAACATCTAGTGTCTTCTTAACATGCTTTAAATGTTCTTCCCATGTTTTTCTAAATATCATAATGTCATCCAGATATACAATAACAAAATCATCAAGAAAAGGTCTAAGTGCATCATTCATTATTCTCATGAAAGTAGCAGGAGTATTAGTTAAGCCAAAAGGCATAACCAACCACTCATACAATCCTTGATTTGTATTGAAAGTAGTCTTCCATGCATCTTGTTCTGCAACTCTGACTTGATGATATCCACAATACAAGTCTAACATGGAAAGATAAACAACTTCTTTCAGTTGATCTAATAGATCATCTAGGCGAGGAAGGGGATAACGATTTTTAATTGTTCTTATTCAGTGCTCGGTAATCAATGCAAATTCTCCATGAGCCAGCTTTCTCTCTCACCGAAACGATTAGAGATCCACATGGCGATGTGCTAGGTCTGATGAACCCCTTCTCGAGCAACTCATGTGCCTGCTTCTTGATTTATGCATTCTCTAAAGCGGACAACCTGTACATCCCAATGTTAGGCAATGGATCATCTTACTACAAATTAATATCATGCACTATTTCCTTTTTGAGTGGCATACCTTTAGGTTATTGAAACAAGATATCGTACTCTAAAACAACTTTTTCTAAAGCATCTTGTTGTTTAGCATCACAACCCTCAAATACATTGGTTTTATCAGGTTTCTTTTCCTTTACAACCATTAGTAAGAAATTTTTTGCATGAATTTATAATTGATTTCATCTGCCCTGAGTTTATGAGAGTGTAATTATTCTTGAGCTTATGAGCTCTTACAAAGTATTTGATTCCGTCTTTAACAAGTAGATACTTTTTCTCAGCTCTATAGAAAATAGCTTTTTTATCATACAAGTAAGGACTTCCTAAAACAATTCCACATATATCCAAATGAATTATGTCTAACTCAACCTCATCTACAAATGTTGACCCAAAAGAAAATTTGAGTTTGCATTGTCAAGTAACTTGTAGTTCTGCTTTATCACTTAACCATCCTAATTGGTATGGTTTCTTTTGAGGTGTAATCAGTAATTCCAACTTCTTTACAATTGCTTTAGAAATTAAATTTACTTGTGAGCCACTATCAAACAAATTATCAATCTTTTGGTATTTGGAAATAACTTGAATATGAAAAATCTCATGTCCTCTTCTCTAATTTTATTCATCGATAGTAGATTGTGAAAAAATACTAGTAGATGCTTCAGAATTCTTACCTTTTATACCTTTGGCTGCAATGGGTGTTTCATCTCCTGATTCCACCCTGAAATATTTCTGAATAGCTACAACAGTATTCTTCTTGCCCTCGAACTTCTTAGGTCTCAGCTCTGGATGAAGAACCCAACAATGCTCATCATCATGCCCATCCTTCTTATAGTGAGTGCATCATGACTTGTTTTTCTATGCAGTGTTGGCCTTCCTTGCTTTCCATTTCTGTTTTATTTTTTCCTTATTCTTACTTGCAGTGGATTGGGATGATCCCCCAACTTTTGGCTTCCCATTCTTTCCTCTAGATTCTAGATGCATAGCTTGAACAGATACATCATCTATACTAGTGGGATTAAACATGAGGATAGTGCACCACATGTTGCTGTGTAAACCACCGATGTACTTCAATAAAGTCTTAGGTGAGTTTAATGAGATTCCTAGAATCAAAGCTCTCTTCCTAAATTCTTGGGTGTAACCTTGGACACATTTCCCTTTCAATTGTCAAAGAGTTTGCCAGCTCATCATGGCTTTCTGCATGTAGGCTAGTGGATATGACTTCTTTTTTATTACATAAACAAATTCATTCTAGATAGAAAGAGTCTTACCATGTTTCTTCATATCATCTTGGGTCCTGCCTTCCCACCAAACCAAGGAAATGCCTCCAAGGAATAGGTTGGCCAACTGAATCCTGCTCTTGTCTAAATCAATACTCTTCACTCTACAATAAACATCAATTTGTCTAATCCAATTGTCTAGCTTTTTTGCATTCAACTCTCTATCATATATTGGTAAATCAAATTTAACATCTAATTTAATCAAAGATGTCTTCTTTTCTATGTTTAGGGATCTTAGGTGGTGTGATAAATTTTTCTTCTTTCCCTTGGCCTTTTGAGTGGTCATGGAGGAGAGACTCTTCTTCTCCTTTATCTTGTTTGGAGCCTGGTGAATATTCATCTTTATGTTTTCTAAAGTCCTTATACATTTTCTCTACCATGAACATTATGGCCAGGAAACTATCTATAAATTGAGGTTTTGGCCCCACAAAGCCTTCCTCCGACATTGTCTTCTTAGGATAAACTCTTCCAATTTCAAGATTAGTTTCAATCAACTCTCCTTCTCCTAATTTGAGCTTTGATCTAGTTAATATTGAACAGCTAAAACCAACACAAGCTTGTATAACCTTAACAATCTATAGCTCTGATACCACTTGATCTAAACTCACCCCTACGTGACCTCAGGAAATTAATGAAGGTATTACAGATTCATGTGCTCGTGTGTGCGTCTATGTTATCTTACGCAATGGATTAATAAGAGTGCAAAATAGACAGACTCTTGAAACAGTAAGAGATCACAGGAAGAAAAATAGAAACACAACTAAATTTAATAAGGAGTTCATCCAATCCTCCTGGGCTACGTCTCCTGGTCCAGCTTTTAGTGGTGGTCTTCCTATTATGTTTTTAAAGCAAAGTATTACAATAAGGAGCTCAATCTGAGTCTCACTTGACAAAGGATGATTAGTAGGACGACACTTGGAAATCCCAAGTCCTTGGAGTTCACAGACTCTCCTTATTGAATTTTGACCTCAATTGGTCTTTATCTGCTCGATGTTTCCCTTACTCTAATGGTCAACTTGGCTTCTCTGTTGTTTGCAATTTTTCCTTTCTTTTTGTGTCTCTCGGCCTCCAACTTCTTCACTACTTCATTGTCACACTGTCTCTTTGTCTCGTCTCTGTCAGCTCATGGATTTAAAGCCAGTTCATTCCCTGATTGTTTGTTTCAGCTTCTCGGCTCTCTAAATTTCCTACCTTTGTCTGCTGGGACTTCTCTACCCTCTATCATCATTGTTGTGTAACGCTTTGTAGAGAGGTGGCCACCTGTCTTGTTATGAACTGAGTGTCAGTTCTTCCTGAACGGTCATTTTTTTCCATTATTTCCTAGATGCCTGCGAAACAAATCCTTATATCTAATCATTGGTCAAATCAGACTTCAATTCTTTATGTGCCATAGCTTATTTCTCCCTCGGGTCTAGTCATCCATCGGGTTGAACCTTCATCGTTTGATTTGGAGCCCCCAGATCCTAATGTCTTCAGTCATATCACGCGGTTGACTTGCTCGACCATTAGTCCAAGATGTAAGCGGCTTTTCTCCCTCCCTGCTGTACACACATCACTTCGTGTATGGAATCGATGGGTCTTCAGTAAACCCACTTACCACCTAAAAATTCCCTTGCCACTGAGAACTCGGGGCTTTTCCTTCCCGAGGGGTTTCCAATTGTGCATCAGGAACAACTTCCGTTTCTGGGCTTGAGCTTCCCAACTACCATTTTTGTGCCATGCACAGTCCCCATGGGCCAACAGCCGCCGCACTTTGACCGAAGGTCCTCATTGCTTTGTGCTGGCTGTAAATTACAATTATTCAAAGGTTATTTCTTATAGCTAGAAAATTTCTTGAAGTCTCTCATCCATTCTTAACAATCATGGAATTGTTGGAGGATCTAATTCAGATCAATTGATTATCAAAGGTGGTCATATAATCCATGCAGTAATCAACAACAACTAAGAAAAACATCAATGCATTATAGTGAAGTCATCAGGTATGATTATTAACACAAAAATAAAAATCGTATTTGATTCTAGTGTAACTGATAGTTTAATTTCTTCATATGCATTGAATAAAAATGTGGGTTGACAACATGTAGACAATACCATTCTAAACAGATAGAAATGGCTTCAGTGGAAGTACAAGGCATACACGGAATTTTTGGGGAATGTGTGGCTGATTCAGCCATGTATTTGACTAAGTTAAAGTTATACCTTAGTAACCTAGCGAGCTGTCACCTAATTATGGTGATGGGTTGGTTGGAATTTCACCAAGATTTCATGGACTATTATGCGAAGATAATTCTCTGCATAAATGATAAAGGAGAGTCAATACAAATTAAGGGTTTATAAGGAAGTTATCTTTATTCTTAATCTCAATAATGAAAATGAATAATTGCTTGAGAGAATATTGTAAATTATATGTAGTAAAGGAATTAAGCAAGGAAAAGGGGTCATCCCTAGAGAAATACGATATGTTTCCCAAATTTATGGATGTTTTTCCCAAGGAACAGCTAGGATTACCTCCTCAAAGGAATCTTGGTTTTAGAATAGGATTAAATCTTGGTACACAACCAATATCTAAAATAAGCCTTTACAATGATGGCTCAAGAGCTTCAATGATTGAAAATACAATTGAAGGAATTATTAGACTTAGGACTTATCTGGCCTAGTATCCCACCTTGTGAAGAACCTAAATCTTTGTTAAGAAGAAGGATGGTTCCTTGTGGCTATATAGAGACTATCAGGACTTAAAATGAGATACAATAACGAATAGGAATCCAATGCCATGAATTGATGATCTCTTCAACCAAATGAAAGGGTATTATATTTAATCAAAAATAAATCTATGGTTTTTTTATCACCAATCAAGAATTGTGGATAGCGATGTTCCTAATACTGCATTTCCAACAAGATTTGAACATTACGAGTTCACATTATTTTCAATTGGGTTGATCAATTCAATCATAGTATTCATGAATATTATGAATATTTATTTTTGTAACTATCTTTATATATTTGTACAAACCTTCCTATATGTTATTCTTATCTAAGCCATGAATGAGAAGTATCGTGAACAACACTTGTGAATAGAACTAGCATGCCTAAGGGAGCACCAATTATATGGAAGTTTTTCAAAGTGTTATTTCCTTTTGAAGGAGATTCATTATCTAGGTCATATCATATCCGAAGAAGTGATGTCAATAGATCATGAGAAAGTAGAAACAATCATGGATTGGCCGATACCAAAAAATGTGCATGAAGTGTGTAGTTTTATGGGTTTAGTAGGATACTATCAAAGGATTTTAGAAGGGTTCTCAGAAATTAGAATACTTATCACAATTCTCCAACAGAGAGGATTTAGGTATGAGTGGACTGAGGAATAGGACATCACATCCACTGAGCTTAAAATGTTATTGACTAGTGCACCAATCTTATGATCAATTGTCATGGAAAAATACTTTACTATATGTACCAATGCATGTTAATGCAAGACAACGGAGTAGTAGCATATGCCTCAAGGAAGTTAAAACCTCATGAGGTAGTTTATGTCACACATGATTTATATTTGGTCACTGTAGTGCTATCGTTAAAGATATGGAGGAACTACCTTGTAAGGAGAAGGTGTGTGGTCAAACGTGATCACCAAGGTTTGAAATTCTTGAAGAATTTTTTGAGACGTTTATAAATTAAGTGTAGTTGGAGTGATTATGTTAGCTAACAACTAAATTATGGGTGAAATTAATAATTATGTGATGTAATAGTCGGAGTGCTTATGTAACAGTGGGAGTAATTATGTTATGTAAAAGTTAGTTAGTTTATGTTACATGTCAGCTAGTTAGTTTTTGTAACATTATAAATTATGCAGGGTATTTGTAATCAATTAGTTCTGTAACATTGGGATTGAGTTAGTGAGTTATTTATTTTTGTAACTTTATAGATTATAAACCATACTCAAAACATATTGTATATTTATCTAGTATATGAAACTCTATGTTTTATTTTGAATTGTATCCAAATACATATTGGGACTTACATTGCAACAAAAAAAAAGGGGTGGTAGCTTCATCGACATTTCAATTTGGTTACAAACAAAAAATTCATGAAAACCCTATGCTTGATGGACTCAATTTACTAAATTTCTGAAACTTGTTGAAGTGCCTTCCTGAGCCAAGTTTGTGTGATATGCTTGAGTCTTGTTCACTCCTTATAACCATGGAGTGATTGAATAGCTGAATTTTCCACTTGTGCTACTAAACCCAACACTAACTCGACATGGCCTATAATACATAAGATTTACCCCTACAATGGTGGTTGTACAGGGGGTGGATATAACCCGTGGATGGTAGTGGTGTACTTGGATGTTAATAAAGTCATGGTAGGATGGTGTATGATATGAAATGTGGTCCAAAGTGTTGGACATCATCCTATTTTCCTCCAAATGACTTACACCCTACTCTTCCCTATCTATCACCCCTTATTTTTCCAGCACTTGTTGAGCCTTTTTTTTCCTCCATCTCTTGCCTTGCCAACTATTTTTGATGCTCCTTCTTGTTATCAAGAATTTTGCATATAAATATAGTTTTGCCTAGGTGGGTAGCTAAACCTAGAACAATAGATTTAAAGAGTTTAACCTTTTTCTATAGAGGATAAATAAGAGAAGGAAGCTACTTGTTATTCACTTTGTCTCCTTTCAATAGCTCCTCTCGTTGCTTCTAGAACCGAATCTACTCGATAAGTACATGCAATCATAAACAAAGGACAAAAATCAATCAAAGAAAGAGATCTATCTACTATAAGAAAATGGAATCGAAAGCATTTACACATATAATCATTATACTTAAAGACAAGAATATGGGAAAAGGTGTAAACAACTTTATTAAGTAGAAGGAAGAGTTACAACCAAGAAGTTTGATCCCATGTCACTAATCCATCTTGACTTCCATCATTCATCACACCAAAAGCACAACACTCTAGTAACATAACAGTACATGCTTACAATATGAAACTTCACACAAACAATATCTCCTTACAAATGTTGAAATTCCAGCTCCTGGTCACTATGATGAGTGCTTAACTTATAGGGAAATGGAGGTGGTTTTATCATAAATTGGTCATTTAATGGCTTTCCAATTTGGGAGTTAGTTTCCATGGATGAAGGGATGAGAGGATAAGAGGTTCTCTGATTCATTCTCTATCCAATTTCAAGCTCATAGGAGAGGATAAGAGGTGGAAATCTTCTAGAATGGTCTAGAATGTAGGAATCTTCCCTGAACCCCATGCAGATTTCACTCAATCTCACCCAACATAGGTCAAAGTGGGTCTAGGTACTCTACAGGGTAGGCCTGAATGCACCTAAGTGCTCTGCAAAGCACTTACCCCTAACCTTCGCTATGCTGGTCCCTAAAGGAGTCATTTTAGGATGTCTTCAGGCTAAGAATCTCTCAGGAATGATGAAATTCACTGTGATGACTTTATTAGGGCATGTAGCAACTGAATTAGAGTTCGATGATCCCTAAAACTACAAATATGAATGATGGGAATGATGTGCCCAAATACACTTGTAACAATTTCCCCTGAAGCATGAAGTCGAAAATGATAATGTCGAGTGATATGCTTTATGATGTGATGAGGAGGTTCTAAAGCAAATGGTATCCTGCATCAATTACAATACAATATCATGATATTTTGGATTTTTCATGAATTTGTAAGGGAAGGCATACCTATGCTCAACATATAAACTTTCATTACATGTACATAGATAGTCATCTACAGATATCGACCCATGATGGGATGACCATTAGTGTAAAGCCATCATATATATGATTTAGTACTCTCCTAAAATCGCAGCCATAATGGATGAAACTAGAACCGAGGTCTTCTATCTCGTGCAATTGTTTACTAAAGTACTAGTCTAACCATGTGAATATGTGATCTGATGTCAAACATGGGAAGACATTGTCTGATTACCAACCAATGATGTAATCCATTAATAGACATGAGAGAAATCATCGATAATGATAATGATCCTCAAGGTACTACAGTACATTATGCATGGTGTGAATGGATGTTTTCATTTCGAGCACCATACAAAGTCTCTTAGTCGAAGGCCAGTGATGTCAACCTGTCGCCGGAAATGAGAAACTTTCCATTGATGTATGCAAGCCCCAAGGTACTGAAAGGGTGTTTCTAAGTCAACTTCTTGGATAATGTGTCGATGTCAACTAGAAGCAACTCATCATAGGAGGGCCTTGATGTATCCCACATCAGTGAAAAGAAATGAGTGTAATTATTTTTGTAGACAGAATGTGACGAACGACACAAGGTTCAGGAATGGTGGTCATGAAAATGAAGGTTTATTATTATTGCAAAGGATGAATTTAACTGAGTTACTTCTCTCGTAAATGTCAGAAAAACTGAAAGAATTGGTAGCATTGACGCAAAACCAAATTAATGGATGGTATGATACACCATAGGTATGATAACCATCAAGCACGGAAATTATCAAGGAATTTAGAATTCTGTGATCCATAGCACTTGTTTAGAAAATTTTTGGCGAAATCACATAATTGATCATTTGTCGACGCGTTTCGAACCAACTAGTGTGGTTCATCGTCAGGATAGGTTGAAGATACAGATCCAGTTTAGCGTGTTAAATAGTCTAAGCAGAGACTCCAACGGCTAAAAAGACTAACGACTATTTTTCAACTTAAGGACCCCAGTCAAACCTCCTTTAACTAAATTAATATTAATATCCTTTATAATTACTATTATATTTA